>NW_010580568.1:177986-191210 GCF_000705375.1 Tinamus guttatus | reverse complement strand
CGCTACAGCACCGTGTAACTGGTGAGCTCCTCGGCTTAACGAGATCGGCTGGACGCGGCACAAAGCGGGGGAATGGCGCTCCTGGAGCCACTGCATTCCGAGCACTTAAGCACAACGTCTCACTGGCGTCTCGCCTCGACTAGAGACCACCAATGAAGGACAACGGGGTTGCGTGGAAGAAAACTACAGCTGAAACTGCCTTAAGCAGCTGGGAAATTAATATGAAAGTCTGACTCTACAAGCATGAGCAGAAGTCTTGAAGAGCTGAATATTAAAAAGTAGTTCAAAGTGCCTTAACTTAGAAGACCGGATTTTTTTTTTTTAAATGTACTGTGGATTCAGCCCAGCTGCATTTCACCCCAAATCTGCTTATCCTTTCTGTTACAGCATGCATAGGGCCTCAATAAATACCTTGTCCTCGCGCTGAGGTTTGGAGCTCTTCCTTCTCTCTTCCCTCCTGCATTACTCCTCGTCTGGGCAGAGATAGACAGGACCTAAGCCAGAGCTCTCCAAAGAGGAAAACTTGTTGCACATAAGTGTAGAAAAGCTCCCAGTTAGACAACGTTCTTCCAATATTGACACATATCCTTCCCCATTCCAGAACTGATTTGCAGCAGATCTATAGTTCACTTTTAGATTATGCTTAGGTTTATGGCAGCCAGAGTTTGATCCTATGAATGTAAGCTCAACACACAAAAAAGAAAGCCATTTGTCCTTTTAAACCCATCCTTACGGCATGTTTAGATATAACCAGAGCTTTATAATCAACTTCCAGTTTAAGATTATTTTCTTAGCACTTGAGAGAAGCTGCATGTCACTCCCTCCTGCAGGAGATGACATCACACAATCTCGTTTAAGTTAGTCCAAGTCTCCATATGTGACCAGAAGTCTTACTTGTTAGAACACCCCTTTCTTCCAACTATTCCCCCTCGTTCCCTCTTTTCCCACCCCTCCCCAGTAATGGGCAATTACTTCACAAGAAATGTAAAATGGGATACGGGCGTACACAAAACCTACCCTTCACTAATACTGAACAGAAAAGCCTATTTTCCAATTACAGGACATCTTTCTCTAAATTTAGGTCAGCACTGGTGCAGTCTGCACTGTGTATGGTTACCACAAGGATAATACCAAGAAGTACATACACTTTCTCAAACTGAAGATTTAAAAGCCTATCAAGTTAATTGGGGAAAAGTTTAATATTGCTACTTCAGAGCACTAAAACACACAAAGTAAACCCAATAAAGATCCTTGTATTGAGTCAATATTAAGTATTAATTGCATGACCATCGTAGCACCTCTTTACATTATCACACAATCACCAGAATTATCAACTGCTTTTAAAACTAAAAAGGGTACAGTCCAATATTTATAACTTGCACACTGTTACTATATAGAAACTAGGTGCATGGTACAGTGCTGCAAAAATGGAAGCCTGCAGTTTTGACAAAGATGCCAAGTCAAGTTGTAGACAATTTCAGTCAAACTGGCAATACTGTTTAAGCAAATACTCAACACAGCAGGAAATAAAGGACAAAAAAAAAAAGCATTCTATAACCAAATAAACATCTGAAATTTCCTTTCCCTTTAAGAATACAAGTAAGGTCACTTTTAGCCTTGGAACGGATACATGTTTGCCTATGATGATCTTGCTAACTACTACACAATATCTGATGTCCTCTGCTAAGAATATAGTTTAAGAAAGCCGCAGTTACAAGAGGCATCTAATGTAATATCTAAAATTTCCTTTATGGCAATTATTGAATTCATTTGTCTTAAACAGTGAATATGGGAAGATGGCCTCACGTTTCCTTTTCAATAGTACTCTGAGGATCAAGTGGCTTTCAAGCAGCATGGTGGGTTTGAAATTTTTGCAGTTTAGATCATTCTGTTGCGTTTATGAGTTGGTGAGTCTGTAATGACGTCGCCACACTGGGCTGAGGTACGCTTTCTAGTTCCACCATTGTCCAAGTGGAGTGCCATTTCTTCTGATATGAAAGTGTTCAAGTCAACGTCATGGAGTCCATTTCTCCTTCGACTAGCATTGGAGCCACTGCTCACGTGAGTAGGAGAGCCTGGTGTACTCGAGCGAACACTTATACTAGCCATTGCACCACTAAGACCTAGGGGGAAAAAGAAAGAGCATTTAGGTCACGCAGTAAAGAGCTGCTTCGCTCTGCATGCAACAAAAGGAATGATACTTCTCCAGCAGGGATTTTAGAATGAAGTGTTTAATATCCCCCTAATATTTATGCACACACCTACTTATTTGAACTCCAGATATTCACACCTTCTTAGCTTTTATTGCTTAGGTTGCTACAACTGCTTTTTATGATGGCTGAAGGGAGCTAATGGAGCAGCCTAACACCTACAGTTTGCTACCTAAGCATCTGCAGGGCCCTGCCAAGGGCTTTCAATACCCATTTAACTTGGTCTTGTCCCAATAAGCCACCACCCTGCTCCCTCCAGTCCTTCCAAGTCGCCTTTGTCCTAAGGAAAGCTGCTGTATGACAGATCTGACACAGATTTTCTGGAGCAACTAGCATTTAAATAATTTAAGCAAAAGCTTCATTTCAGGGCTGTCGCTCTCAGCCAACACATCAATACTATTGAGATGAGCACTTCAAGAGTCATGAAGTCACCCAGCAAGACCATACAATCCCTTGAAATGTGTAACAGCACACCTTACCCAAAACAATCTATCACTTTCATTTGTGCACAGCTTATTAACAACTCCTTTGATCGCAACAGGAATTTCCTACAGATCCATTCAACAAGCTTTGTACCAAATTAACCTTGTCTTCAGCAAGGTTAACATTCAGTAAAGCAGAACTTTCCAAATTATAGTACAAGATACAGAACATGCCAGCCTAAAAATTCTTAATCTCAGGTTCAGACTACATCAATAAGCCAGAGTTCAAACATCTTGACTATCCGAACTGCTTCAAATAGAAATATTAGAGACTTTCTAGACACCCTCAGCCCAAGAAATGCTACCCATGAAGGAGTCATGCAGGAAGTGTTGGGAGAGGAAGCAGAACAAGATTTATGTTAGTAGACTTGATGATCTCTAGAGGTCCACTCCAACCAACTATTCTGCAATCTTTTAAAGTGTTAAGCTCAGTTTTTGATGAGCAAACTAGCAACAAGTTTCAGCTACTCTTTTCCATTATCCATCTTGTGTCAATCTTGCATGCGCCCAACCACCTAAAATACCTACGAAGTTACTAACTAAGCAGCCAGAAGTTGACAAAAAAAGACCAACAAAACCCTACCTAGTAGCTCCTGACAGGCCACACAAGTGGCTTCAGAGGCTCCATGAAGCCCAGTTGTAGGAACTCTCTCTTTCAGACTCAAGCTCTATTTTGGAGAGAGTTGAGAGATTCAGTTATCTGGAAGACCAACTAACAGAACAGCTACATATAAACACATTTCTTAAAGAAATGAGGCTAACAGATGCACAGCATACAAAGTACTGAATGGTTAAGTGCCTCAGAATAGATATTCTGTAGGGCAACAGAATGAGCATACACTAAACATTCCTGCAGAGTCAGCATGCACTTAAGCTCAGCAAGTCTCTACTGTTTCAAGCTTACTCCTGGAATACCCCTGCTCCCAAACACAGGGCAAAAAGCCACACACTTTGAAGAGCTAAAAGAGCACAACCTCAAACAGCTCTCTACCTGCAATGCAAGGTCAGAACATCTGCCAAAAATCCAGATGACACATGAGTAATACTAAAGAATGCAGAAGAGATGTTAGAGGCACTAGATCAGTTGCCAGAAGCCTCAAGGAGATAAGGGGACTCAGGAGCCATTGGCAGGTATGGCAAGCTGATGTACATCATGATAGCACAGGTCAACCAACTTCACTCTGCTGCAAATTGAAGTTGGATGAACATTTAAAGCTTAGCTCTTGTAAAAGCACAGCATATACTTTTACATAGATGAGGTGCTACACAATAAGCTGCAGAAACATGAGTAGTATTTGAGAGTGCTTTAAGCAGAAGCTTTAGGGGTGCATCAAGGGTTCCCACGTGGCTCTGAGCAATGGTTAAGAGACTGATGTAGACCACACGCATTCTCTCATTAAATTCTTACTGCCACGGTGAATGACAGATGTTACATAGAAGCTGATTTAGTGAAATCAATTGCAAAGCTAGGCATCTTCTAATATTCCCTAATATTAAGCTTAAAATCAAAGCCATGGTGAAGAGTGTTTCCTAAAATCTACCAGGTAAAGCAACTAATTAGATTATATAACTGTAAGGCAGAAAAGGCCAATTCAGATGCTGTGACTTGGATAGCCAGTGGCTGAATTTTGGACAGGAAATAAAACTCCACACAATTCAAACAGCAGCAAGTTTACTGTTAACTGGCATGACACATTAGAAAGATTTTCTAATATACAGGATGAACTAACCCCAAATCTGATTGTACATGGAAGCTAGAGATCCCTGACAAGAATTTCAAACCCAAACTGATACTCTGCAAATGCCTCCCCTCCTCCCCTGCCAGCATGAGCACCACATCGTTCAAAAGGAGACTGCTCTGAACACACAGGTTCAGTTACTACCAATTAAAATCAACAGCAAGTTACATCACTTCTGTCAATTACTGTTCTATTATTTACAACCCATAGTAGCCACAGCATAGTGTGCTGATTTTTACATGACATCTTTTAATTATGTATACAGAGCAAATTTAAATGAAAAATTTAAAAAATGAGCTTCCCTATTTGGTTATTGTAAAAGTGAACAGATTTTTAGTCAACACTTTCAAGAACTGTGCTTGTGGAGAACCATTCCAAGTGACAAGCATTTGTAAGTGCATTAGATACAAAAGTTAACTTAAAAAAATGCATTTGTAATATGCTCCAGACCACTGCCAGGCTTCGCAACAGTGCCTCAAATAGGCATTTACTTAATATTCAGTGACACTGACTCACTATTATTAAACACGCATACAAGATTCAGGAGGTAAGTTTTGAGACATTAGAGATTTTTAAAGCAGAAGAAAGTTTAATTCCTACAGACAGGAGCACAAGGATATTGGAACCCAAGAAATATTTCCAGCTTTTGTTTCATTTTGTATTTTATACCCACTAGTTCAATTTAACAGTCATTACTGAGTAAAACAGACTCCAGCAACAATTTTCAGTTATCCATATTACACAGCAGTAGAGACTAATCCAAAAGAGCAGAATGTTATCTCAGACATTTACACTACAGTTTGGAATTAAGTAATTAAGTACAGAAGAGACAGAAACCAAGTTCAAGGTACTGAAATATCAAATTGCTATTTCATGAAGCAAGGTCCTTGATGACTATTAGTAATACAATACAAAGGAATCTACTTGCTAACGGAACATGTTCCAGGAACAATGATTCATAGCTCATTTCTTCTTGAAATGCTGCTGTTGTCAAAGGAAATTTTAGAAAATCCATTTATTGTGAATTATTCAGAGTTAAGCTATTTGTGCTCTGGTTGTGCCTCTCTCCAAAACATTTAAACAGCTAAAACAATACAGTGAGCAGCAACAGACACTAGAAATACTCACATGACAACTAGTAACACCGTTCCGTCACCACAAATCTCTACTCTGTGATTAACTTGATCACATGCACATCACTGTTGTCTACGCAGCAGAACAGAGATTCTGATCATTAGATACTTTAATGTCTAACCCACCAAGACCACCTCTAAAGTCTAAAGAACTGTAGTATGAGAAGTTGTGATCAATACTAGCTAATTTATAATTAAGAACTCTTCAAAAACTATCCAGTTTAGAATGTTTTTGTCAGAAGTGAATGTTTTGAGGCACGCAGAGTGCTTAAGGTAAATACATTTGCTTATTTTAAGGTGACAGTTTATCATCAGTGGTCTACACAAGCTGTTTTATCTCCACTATAATCACATCTACAGTGATGAGTTACTCAGGTTACTAAAGACTATATACAAAATAGCTGCTGCTCAGAATTATTTTCCAAAAGTTTTGTTCAGAAAGTATCAAAATTAGCATTTAAGTTTACATAAATGCGACCAAAGCCCAGATAAAGTAGCACACATCTCCCTCTAGGCTACACTCTGCTTCAGTTTTTGCTCAGCAAGTTTTAGCTGCAGATATTAACCTCCACGATAGCTTTGTACACAGCTTTTATACCATATTACACCCCTTCAGACTGTACCTGAACTCTATTCTCTCATCCTTTATCAGTTTCCTCCTCTTTGCTAACACCTGTTTTGCACTGCCGTTCAATATTTCAAGACAGCACAATAGAAGGGGTAGTGTCTTGAGGGGCCACACACTCCTGTGTGCTAAAGCAAAGGTCTCCCCCAGAATCATATTAGTGGAACACCTCAACATTAAAGCTAAGGAGCAAAAGTAGCAATGTTCTCACTGCCCTGCTGCTGCAAGAAAGCTTGAATATAATTTGTATTTCATAATGTTGCTCTCCCCTACGATAGCTTCCTCATTGCCAAATCACAGTGCTTTTCTCATTACCTTGGGAGGTGGGTTTGTAAAGCACAGTGCGCGTTTCATAGTATGAGCATGTTCCACCCTAGAAGCCCAAGCCCAAATTTCAAAGGCTAATGATGGACCTGCCATCCACACTTCAGGACTCAAATGTGCTAGCTCCAGCAGCACAGAAGGAAAACACCTGGCATAAATCAGCTTTCAGAAATTTTAAGACAGGCAGCTTAAGTTGGATGCAACTCATATCTGAAGCTCTTCTCAGAACTTAAGAGTCACTGTGTATTCAAAAAGCAGATGAAGATGCATCTATAGCTATGCTAACTGCAATGATGTTTGGTGTTCACACCAAACTTCACAGCTTTTCCTGATGCAAAAGGAAAAAGGGGCAGAGAAAGCTGGAGGAACACAGCTATGCTGTGCAATAAACTAAAAACAGGTATGAGTATAAACACAGGCCTTGTCACTAAAGGATTAGTACAAAAGCATCTGTGTCAAAGAACAGACTGAAACTGATATCAGGACAAACTAATCCAGAAGGTGATTGACATGTAATCTTGTCTACCAGCTGATGAAGTAGAACTGCATATTTCTACTCTCTGCAGTGCCACTACAGCACAGAGAAGTGCATGTGGTTCACAAACCTGTATTAGATTATCAAAACAAAACAAAACAAAAAAAACCTAAAAAACCTAACAGGTCATACATGACCACACTAAAAAGCAATTACTTCCAGGAAGCCACCTCGGTGTGAAAGAGGTGTTAAGAAATAAAGACATGAGGAGTGCTACATTATCAAATAGGACACCTATGAATTTACTCTGTTTTGAGAAAACTCAGGCAGAAATGAGAACTACCTTATTTATTCTCATTTGATAAACTTGGCTGAAGTGACCTGCATATAGGATTCAACTACAGTTTCAGAAAGCAGGTTTTTTAAAAGGCTGGTTATTGCTTTATGAAATTAGCCTGACCCATGGATAAGCACTCCTGGTACACAGAATTCTGACCAGCTTCCAAAATAGAGAAAACTGCCTAGAGAAGACTGGAGCACTGGGTGGGAGCACACTTGTTTCAAATGTCAGAGCCACAAACAATACCAGAATCAAGCTGTCACCTAGACAGTAACAGTGTCTGGTTTATGTATCTTGAAGAATTGCCATTACAGAGCAGAAGGAAGACTGCATTTCCAAGATCCTTTTCAAGGATCTATTGATCCAATTATTAACCCACTAATCCCCTGCCACACTGAGGATACCAAAGTGGTGAAAATTTTTCAAGTTTCACAGATTGTATTTCTAGGTAATTTAATTTTCAATATACTTTTAGGATATAAATAGGAGACATTCTAAGAGATGTACTTGTTTGTGCTCCCCCTTTGGTTTTTAGAAAGCATAATAACCAGTGATTAACTACTTTAAACACATTTTTGGTTTCCAGGTAACACTACAGTTCAGAATTGGTTACTGAATGCTTCGCTATGAGGAACAGTAAATACACAGTGCACATTGCTAGTGACTACAAGGAAGAAGGTTCAGTTTGACAAGACTTGAGATATTTCATTTCTAATTTGCAATTAGTCTGAGTTCTGAATTGGATTTCTTGAGATAAGCATACAATACCCCTCTGAACAGTCCTAGTTAGGGGGCAGAATGTTCAACCATATCAACTAGCACCTAATAACATTTTGAGCGAGATCTGGCTCCCCAGATACAGAAGAGATCTTTTAGACATTAAATCCTCCCCCACACTTGGCCAAATTTGCTAGCCACTGGCTACTAGCTGCATCTTAGTATTTAACTAGTTCCTGGCATATTATCAATTTCTAAAAATTTGCACTGACGCACCTAGCTTTGGTAACAAATTGAAGCACAAACTGTGTTCAGTATGTTGAATCAAAGCTTTAGATTTACACATCCAAAACTAATTTCACTACCTGCCCATGCAGTACTTTTACTTGTATTCAAGATTTGACTAAAGCAGCATTTTAGTAGCTAACAAGCCTTACGCATGCCAAAACACATTGATTCCTTTAGAGAAGCAAGTAGATACCTTCAGCTGAAGCAATGGGTACATGGCATTAGGACATCAACAACTGCCAAGAGCCACAGCTTAAGAGGAAGACATGCTTTAAGAACCTCCACCCAACTTTAACCAAGTAGTACTGGAAAAAAAACTGTTACCATGCAGAGCTATGGCTTCACGGAAGGGCTGCAAATCAGTCTCTACAGATGAGCTAGTTTCTGTTGAAGTAGCTCGGTTAGGGGATACTACAGTCAGTCTTGGAGGAGCTCTAGAATTTCTTGGAGGAGGAACTTTTCCACATAGGAAGCTGATCAAGTCTTCTCTGCGAATAGTTCTTCTGCGTTTTTTGACCCAAGCTAACACATCCTTATTCCGACGCTGATAGCCAATTTGAATTCCTACATCAAAACTTCGTTGATGGACATCCACACTTTCTGCAAGAAGACAAAAACATGTTCTTAGCAAATGTCACACAGATGGAGCGATATAAAACACCACATATCACTGACATGGCTTCCTGTCAACCATAATAAACAAGATGTTCTACAGGTTGTTGTAACAGTAGCAAGTTAGCCATAGAAAATTTAGCAACACTGTGAGGTTTTTAAGTCTAAAGAGAAGAGTAACTTAGACTCCCTCTTCTTCACAAATTAGAACACCAAAAACCTCAAACCCCTTAAATAGTATTTATTTACTGTACTTCAAGTTACACTACAGCACAGCAGTTTTTGAAACTACAGAGTATTAACATTTAGAACAGATAGTTCGGGCTTGTCAGTCTGAAGCCACTTGAGAAATTAATCGACAATACACTTGAAAGTACATCAGTTCAATGAGAACACCACAAAAAAAGGAATAGAACAGTTTTTCTTGATGCCTGTGAGAAATTCTGAAAAACTATTTAACTTAAACTGCACAGACAGTTTACACGAGGGCAGAGCTCTGAACCTAGTTAGAACAGAAACATCTGCAGTATCTTTCAGTCATGCAACAGATCAATTACAAAATGAAGTCTAAGGAAACTGCTCATTGCAAGTCTGATGCACAAAAACTTATTTAAGCAGGTATTACTGGCAGTTAATCCTACTATGAAACGCAATTTCATTCCTCATTGATGTAACTGGTCACCTGTGCAAATCAGTTATAGCTTTGCCTCCAACAGACACTCTTACATGATTGGTTTCCAGACTTCTGCAAGTTAAAATTCTTCAACAAGTAGTTGAATATGTGAATAAATGTAAAGAACAGTAACAGGTAGGCCAAACCATACTCTGTACTCAATTACACTCACCTTGCTTGTCACAGATATTTGGTATTAGATCTTTACCAGTAGCTACATCTCGGGTTTATGTGAGTGACTGCCACATTAGCTCTTTCCCCATTAGGGCACACCAGAACAGTATCAACCCCAATTTAATTTACCTTAAGAGTGCTTTTTATTGGTTTTGATTTTAAAAAAAAAAAGCATTGTTGTTGCTTTACTAAATTCGAAATAACAGCCACTTGACCAGAAAAGACTTAAGTGCTTATAGAACAGCTGTTGAAGACATTGTTTTTATGTAAGAAAATGCTAGTTTTCTAAGATAGTTTTCACATGCACACAAAGCAAACCACCACTACTTAGTTCTGTTTTTAAAGATTATTCTGAGAGTTTCAAAAGGTATACTGTTTGGTGCAGAAAACACTGCAATTAAAGTGTACACTGTCAAGCCACATTGCTTCAGACTACCTACCAAAAAAACAAAAAATACCTCGATTTGACTGTAGTTTAACCTTGGAGCTATTAAAGCACAGACTGCTTAGGCACACTCAGAATACAGCAACGTCTTACTTCCTTTTATGCACCCTAAGACTAAAAGCATTTTGCCTATGCTACTCTGTAATCAAAAAACTTGAAGATTTATGACTGCTAATTTCTGTCAAAGCAACGCCAGCACAACAGATTATTCCTTCAGCCATTTTATATTTCACAACAGCTACAGCTCTGGTGCACTCTCACTAATAAAAGCTACTAAAACTCTGGAACTAGCTTGGAAGTAGACAGCATTTCTTTTGTCACTTCCCGAAACCCTTGGACAAGCAAGTCCCCTCTGAGAAGCTTGGAGCCCGTTTTTAGCACGTCAGCGATGTGCTCTCCTTGTACACTGGAATGCTTTACAAAGGGCTAACTATGAACTAGTTAGGAGGTCAAACACTGAATACTGATGTAGCCTGGAAAAAACTCAAGACTTCATTACCCTGGGAAAGATTGTGCGTGGGTTTTTTTTTTTTTTTTAATGTTTAACAACTGCTTTGGTCTATGAAGTTAAGCTAGAGACAGAGAACCACCGAAATCTCCTTCATTAGGAGGCTCCTAAGTACAAACCAACATTGCAAAGCATACCAAACATTTTTTAATCTAAAAAAAAAAAAAAAAAGTCAAGATTAGCCTCAAAAAACATACTCCAGGACTTTCTGTAGTAATCACTAAGTTTAAAGCCTAAAAGTAGGATCCACCTTCAGTACAATCTGGAGAACAAATATGCAGATATTGCATCTTTAAACAACTCTCAATCAATAGAACTGAACAAAAAAAAGTCATGATCCCAAATCCACACAGATTTCAAAGAATGACATGATATTAAGTTAAGCTTAAGTGTCTTAATCTTTTTTTCTCTAGAGTAAACACTTAAAACTCAAGAAATTATGGCATTTTCCTTATGCTGCTCTTGCTAAAAATTAAACACATCAAAAATTCCAAGTTTCAGATTAGAAACCAGCTGCAGGGGCAAGAGACGGTGATGTTCATCACCCCTAGCACTCCTCCGGTGTTTTGACAAATTCCTCCAAAACATGAACAGATATACAGAAGACTTTCAGACAGCAGCAGTCATCACGAGGAAGACAAGTTCTCACTAAGAGTTGTATTCTCTCCACAAGTTCCTACGAAGGGGATCGTCTACCCATTTGGGAGTCAACTTAAACAAAAAAACATAGTTCCAAGTATGCAAACAAACTTTCTTAAAGTAGAATTTCTAGAAGCGTTCCTTTTTAAGAGTATTAAGTTGTAACTGAACAGCTTCCTACTTAAGTTCTAGTTTCTCTAATCACTGGCAAAGCGTATACTTTTTTTTTTGGCCACTACGTGAAGAGGGCTCATTTTGCCCATAATACAAGTAATCAAGCAATCTAAACAAAACTAAACAAAAATAAACCAGAGCCCTTTGTAATAATGCTCTAAAGGACAATATTGCCACTGGTAAAAACAGGCTATAATTACTCCAGGCAACTTGTTAACATTGCCTCCTGCTATTCTAACACCACCATCCTTCCTCAAGTGACTAGTGACCCTGTCTGTGTTCCAGTGACCCATTCCCTGAGGCCAACGTCAACCCGGCGATGTAAGTCGCTGCCCCTGTACAGTAACTTATGATGCACAGATGGTTTTCTGCAAGAGAGGCAGATCCCTAGCTCTGAGGGTTTCACATCTGTTTCCTCCTCGGTCTCCTCACATTTGTCAGACACCTAATCAGCCCTCAGGCATATTACAAAGTTCTGTTGTTTAAAGTAAATCCACATATTGTGAAACTAGAAACAAATGAGGAAAAAATAGGCAAAACAAGCCATACATAGTGCTATACAGACAAGAATGCACCCCACACCTCAATAATCATTAATACTAAGTCAGAAAGATAAAAATTTAACTTTCTTAAAAATAAACAACTTTTTCCCCCCTTCTGGTGGTGAAAGTCATAACTGTAATCATGCTACACCAATTCCAAGATTTACTTATCATTTATGTATAATCTTTTAAACAAATTAGAAATCAATGGTCAGTTCTTCAACCGAGAAGAATGCTTGCATTAACCCTAACAGTAAGAGGATTCAGAAACAGATCTTGACAACCAAAACGCCCAAAAGCATAATGCTGGTTAACGTGACTTACTTATAGCCACCCTGAACATACTTAAAATGGCAGTCTGGTGCTTAAAATAAACTTGGGAACTTATTTAAGAAACAACACTGTCACAAGTATCTACAATTTCATTTTTGTCACATTGTAAGGCCCAGCGTAGGTGAGGCCTTGCTACCAACCCAACTTATGGTTCGCTACAAGTGTGAATGCATCGCAAGGCTATTCCCATGTTTAACAGACCTTGTAGCAGGCAATATGCAAGCACCGAAATCTAAGCAACATTTACACAGATATTCTACTCTTTTTGCATTTAATGATCTATTCTTCTCTTGCCCTGAACACACTAAGGATGGCCACATACTAAAGAGAACCTTTTCTTCACACAGACTTGGAAGTAAAAGAGTTTGTAAATTATTAGTCACCAACATGAGGCAACAGAAAAGATTCAACTATCGTCAGCTAAAGCAGACCAGGGGAAAAAAAAAAAAGAGAGAGAGAGAGAAAGAAAAAAAAATGCCGGATCCAGGAAGCAGAGCCGGGCCAGATTTTATCGGCATGAATAAGAGACATTAGCAGGCCCCGCTCATGAGTAAGCGGCACGGGAGGCCGGGGCGGGCGGCCGCGGCGGCCCTTACCTTTGTAGAGGTTGGTGACGGCGGTGGCGGCGTTCTGGAAGGGGACCCAGAGGGAGAGCCCCGGCTGCTGGCACACGCGGTCTGCGGGAGGCAAGCACACACACACACACGCTGTTTATTTTGGAGCCGCCAACCCCGAACGGCCATGTTAGGTTTCGCCATTTTGTTCCACCTTCCCCAGGGCTCCTGGCGCTC
>NW_010580568.1:134810-166374 GCF_000705375.1 Tinamus guttatus | reverse complement strand
GGGCCGTTGAGTGGGCAGAAGCCGGAGCAGGTACCGGGGCGGCGGGTACGGGGGCGGCGGGTACCGGGGCGGCAGGTGCCGCTCACAGCGCACGCCCAGGCACAGTGCAACACCCTGCGTGGCAAAGAAACACAGAAACATCCCAGCAATGCCCTGGAGGAGGACAATATGAGCAGAAGGGCAGCGCCTGGGCGCGCTGCGCATGGGAAGGCAGAGCTGGGGGTTAGCGGAGCTGGATGCTGGGGCGCAAGGTGGCTTCTTCGCAGGCCCTTCTGTGCACTCGTGGCCACCGACACCCTGCACGGTGGTTGCACTTTGGTGTCACCGTCTCAGATTTGCATCCAGTCATCCTGCTGTTCGGCTGCGACGTGCCACCGAGCGCAAGTTCTTGCTTCTCAGGAGAATGAGCACTACGCAAACCTTCCTATGCTTAGGGTTTAAAAGCACGTTTTAAAAAACAGCCGGCAGTTCATTTTGTTCAAAGGAGGTTTCCAATCACTAATTCTGAGTGGGAACATAAGATCCGCAGATCCGACATATCTTGCTCAATTCCCAAGTTAGTTCCAGCTCCACTGGAAAGTGTGGGAAAAAAACAGTCAAGCCTTTGAAGTGAGGGTGCTCTGAAGCTCGTTTGGGTGATGAATTGCTAAACTCCAAGCCTTAAGGTAGCACAAAGACAGAAAAAAGGGGTTTTCTTTTGTGTCTATCATATCTAAATTCAGGCTATATTCTTTAAGGGACTACTCATGAGCTAAGTTTGAACAAGGAGCAGAATTTAGTAACAAGCCCAGGTGTGCCCACAGTTGATCTGTCATTGCAAGGGGTGTTCTGTGTGATTCGGGAGAAAGCTCCTCAAAGAATTTTAAACAAATAAGCCATTTTTGAACAAATAGGCCATTTTTTATTTTTGGCAGGGCAAATATAGGTGCTTATTTCTAAATTACTGTTTATACCACTGCAGTTTAAGACAACTGGAACCCTAGCATGATGTTTGGGTTGTGCTTTAGCCAATACAATATCCATAAGTTTTCACCTCCTTGTGGGGCCATGTGTATCTCGAGCAGTTTGAAGTCCAGCCAGTGGCCTAGACACCGATCGCCTAAAAGTGCTAAATTCCCACAGCTTGTTCTGAAGCTCGGGAGAATTTTATGGGCATTGCACCTGACACAGCTGAAATTTGGAAGAAAACTTGGCAAACGTTGAGAGGCCTTGAACAAACTCGAGTGCGTGAATGTGCCAGACTTGAGAGTGCAGATTCCCTGCGGGTATAGAAGAGAAGCGGGCCAAACACCTGGATTCAAGCACACTTGCTGAAATGGCACAGCTAAAACTCCAATCACAGCATTATGCCTTAACACACTTCTGGTCAAAGCGCTTTATAACTGTAGCAAAACCCTGTAAGACCCCTTGGGTATTGACGCACTCTGCAGACGGAGCCCTTGGACGATACACGCACGTGTGTTTGGGGCTGGGAATCCTGGTTTCATGTGCGGCAGCCCTGGGAACGGGATGTGCTGAGCATCCCTTTTGCATGCACTGCGAGGAGCACAGAGTATTATCCTGCGTGAGAGAACCCCAAAGTTAACAAAGGCCAAAACACTATTTAGCTGGAGAAAAACAGTCACATGAGAAGGTAAAATGCTTAATTTATTCCAAGAGGAAATAAAGCTAGGAAAGCATTTCAGACTTGGTCTTTCTGAAAAAAAAAAAAAAAAAAAGAATCTAATTTTTAGGCCAGATGAACAAATTGCCTGCCTAGAGAGCTCAAGAAAAAGGAACAAAAATATGCTATAAATATTCAGCTCTTGATTTCAGGTTTTAATAAGTGATGAGCTTTGGGAGACGCTTTCTTTCAAATATCAAATGACTTGACTCACTTTATAATTTGATTATAGAGTGTCTGTCACCTTCTGTTTGGGTGCAACACAACAGTCTCTAGCTTTGGACGCTCTGGCAAGACCTTCAGATCACAAATACCAAAATAACCCAGTGGTCCAAGGGCCTAAAGAGAAGCCACCCCTCCCTTGTGCAAGCTCATGTGTGTGCCTGCATCTGTCCCTCTGCATCTGTATCTATATCTATAAATAACATCTCCTGAACAGGAAACTCTGATTTGAAACACGATGTTCAAGGATTACTTGATCTATTTAAAAATTGTTCAGAACTTTAGTGACAACTGCAGACACAGTGTGATAGATATAAGCTCTCTCTGCTCGTATTCTGCCAGCAAAAAATCTTATGCATAGGGTGTGTTTGCAGTGTTGAGTTGGTCAGGATCTGTAGCAATGACTGAAAGGCTCCAGCAAGACACAGGGAGGGATGATCTGAGGGATGGTACTGTAAATCCCAAGCAGACTTAGGCCACTGTGTGTTTTTAATGCTCATACTGTGCTGATGCTTACCAAGAAGCCCATGGTGCTCCCTGACATGGTTTATTGGCAGTACCTGAGTGCGCTTAATTTGAATAATAATAGACCATCTATTGTGCATCAGCTCAGATCATCCTCCTGAGCACACTGGTAGAATAATTATAATTATAAGAAATAATTATTGCAGCAGCTTAAAATTTTCCCACGATTCTTCAATCTACTGAGGAGCATTCTGGATGGATGGAAACATGAGAGTTGGGCTCTCCAAGAGGTGGCTCTTAGGGACTCAAGGAAGGACACGCTGCAGATCCCAGCTGGTACACACACAGTGCACGGAAAGAAAGCGATTCAGCTGGTCATGCATTTGCTTGTGTTGTGAACTTGAGCCAGAGGAAACTGAGAAGGTGCAGCAAACCATAAATTCCCCTTGCTTGATAATACGAGAAAACTGGGCGCCACCAGGAGGAGGATGAAGAAGCCTCAGCTGTAACGGCAGGAGCATATTTGTGTATAATTGTGCACCCCCACCCTTCGTGAGACTGGCAGGAGCAATTAGTGATTGTAATGAGTTACATTTGCACATACCCACTTAAAAACCTGGAAGGACCATGTTCACTGCTCTACATCTGAAGCAAAATGTCCCTAAGGAAAGTGATGGCCCAGGAGAGTGCTCAAGTGCCCATGCGACCCCAGGCAGCAACGGGTCCCTTGGCGTTTTCAGCCGGGAGCCGTGGGACAGATGCAGCTCCGGTGGTCAGGGCAGCTTTGGGCGTGAGGGTTCCATGTTGAGCCCGAGGCGGAGGAAGGAACCGTCTCCAGCGTCCCCTCGACACATGGAGCCTGTGGATCCTCTCCGGCGGAGCAATGAGAACGGCCCCGCTCAGGCTCATGGCGCTCCCTCGCTCCCTGCTCCGCGTGTCCCAATGGGCAGTGGGACGAGGCGCGGGGGCGTGTGCTCCCTGCCCTGCGCGCGGAGCATTGCTGCTTTGCTCGTCTTCCCCGCCCCAAGGAGCCGTGCGGGCGAGAGACGTGGCCGAGCTTTACCTCGCGTTCGCGTGGGTCAGTCCTCACCCCCCAGCAAAGGCGCTTCCCTTGCACGCCCTGGGAAACCAGCTGTCCGGAGGCACCGTTTGCCTCAGCGCGGCGGCTGGGAGGCACAGGGCTGTTCCGCCTGTCCCACAGCAGCGCTCGGCACCTCATGTCTCCATGCTCGGAGCAGCCACCTTAGCAGAGGTGAAAGAGAAGGCCCCAAACACAACAGGATGTTGTGAATGGAGCAGATGGTCGTTTCTGCCCAGGTGGCTTCTGAGTTCAGGGAGCTGCTTAGTTTGTGCTACGAGGCTCTTCTTCAGCAGAGAAATCCTGCTCTGATGTTTTCTGACGTTTTCTCGGATGTTTTCTCTCCTATTAGAAGGACAACGCATCACCCTTTGGGCACAGCCCTTCTGCAAGAGCTGATCAGTACTGCTGTCCAAAACAAGCCTCAGTGGGTGTCCCCATGTCATGCATGTCCCCGTGTCCCCTTCTGAATGCGTTTATACATCACATACAAAACACCTACCTAGATCCTATGCTTCCTAGCACATACATCCTCCCGTTCTGATGAAGAATGATCCTTATAAGAGACTTAGGATGTTACATTTCTTACAAGTACTGCGAGGTGTTCGGATTCTGAATTGTGAACTTGTCATTTGTTCTGAACGTTGACATTTGTCCCCTCACTGCACCCGCTGTCCCTCCTTGCCCGCTGCTGCCACCTGCCGCCACCGCTGCCACCACCATCCCCTGCCCGTCGGGCCTGTCCCGTCGCTGCCAGACCGGCAGCGCTTGCCAGGAGGCACTTCGGAGCCTGGAAGCGGCCGTGTCCCGTGCAAGTGGCTTCGAAAAATCTGTTGGAAATTCTTCTGGAAAATGTGCGCAGTTCTCCAGCGGCGAGGGGACGGAGAAAAGGGAGCGTGGGAGAAAATGAAATCTCCAACGATGCCATGAAGTACCCAGAGCGGGCACGCAAGGCAACGCGCAGCAAGTTATTTGCTGGATTATAAGAGGAAGTAATAACTGCAGACAGTGTGTGTTCCCTGAAGCAAGTATTGCTTATGAAAATAATATTTCTCTAGTTATTTTTAAATAATTTCTAGTAACTTTCGGCTACAACAATTTTCTCAGTTCCCCAGCTGAATAACCTAGCGACCACCCGTGCTCCTGCAGGGCTCCACACACTGACCATGTTTGCTTTATTTCATGTTGAAGGTGACCCAAAATGTATTTAGAAATTCCAACAAATAGTGCTTGTTCCAAAAGAAATTCTGCCTAGCAGTGGGTGGCTCATCGCTTCATCACCCCCGGCACTTCAAAGTAACAGAATGAATAATTAAATGTGATTTTAGCAGTAACTATACTTTGTTCCTCGGAAAAATTTTATAGGAAACATTTGCCCATAGTAGAAATTATACATTTAAATTCTACCTGCTGTTTTAAGTGAGAAAATTCAGTTTATACTAAAAGATCATTAAATACTAAAATAAGCTTAACTTGGGGAATCTTTGTAAGGAAAGGATTTCTTTCATGCACACAAAAATCAATAAAGAAAACTTTTGGAGTCAAAAATAGTACATGAATAAACACAGAAATGCGGCAAAGATAAATCCTGACCTACAGACCAGTCTCAGAACCTGTACTAAAGGTGACTTAAATACACATATAACCCACTATTTACTATGCCATATAGTCTATATTTACTATAGTATAGCCTGGAATATATTTTATTCTGTGTTTGCTATACTGTATAGTCTCAGTGAGGCCAGGAGGAATCCTGTGTGGAAAATGGTGCTTTTTCTTTCCCTGTTTTTGTATTTGTTTGTGTTTCTTGCCAGAGCAGGCGCCTCGAGGTGGCCACGCAGCAGTCGGGCAGCCGGGGCAGCCGGCACCGGGAGCAAAACCCAGCTCCCAGCTCTGGATCTCGGCCAGCTGGTTTTCCCAAGATGGGAATGCTCGATCTTCTTGTTTCTCTTGGAAAGAGGACGAGGGTGTTTCTGTGTCAGGCAGCTGCAACATCTGAGGAACGTTTGGAGCAATTTCTCTGGGATCGTGGGATGCTGCGCTGCGGCAATCAGAGAAAATGGTTCCACAGGAAAATGAAAAACCTGCAATACAAAATGGCCCAACCAAGCAGTCGCACAGCTTAAAAATAAGAATAAACCTTTCAAAGCCTTAGCTGAGTGAGGTAGTTTAAATGCCCATTCTGATAATGTGGGTTTCCCGCGCGGGCAGAGCCGCTCGCTGGCTGCGCTCCAGCTCTCCAGGTGCTCTGCACCTATCGGAACCTCCTTCTGCTTTGAAAGCTGCTTGGGTTTTTATAGCATAGGACTGGGAAATGATTATACTCACTGCAGAGGTAGCTTGTACATGTCCTGCGCATGTCATAATTAATGTTTTTATATTAAATACACTTCTTAGCAAAGAGCCCCCCTTTTACTCTACCACTTATTTCAAACTGCAGTTGAAAATCACTTCCGAGCATATTCCGTTCCACTCAGGAATGCTTCCTGAGAAAGGCCAGCAAATATGGTAGGAAAACCCAAAGAAATGCTGAGGGTTTTGTTATAGGACTCTGCCTTTTCTTTAGAACTTGTCCTGTGAAATGTCTCATCCAGAGCAACTCCCTGGCCTCAAGCAAGCACAGGGAGCCTGTGATGACTAGGGCTTCCATCAGGGCCCTGCTCCTAAGATCCCACCTCTTCCAAAATCAGTTTCCCCTCCTCTAAAGCTGCAAGTTGGGAACTAGAGGGGAAAAAAAAAAATGAAACCCATGCTGGCGTTCTCATATCTTCACCAGCTTTCAGAGTGGGAAGCTTTAAAATATATAAATACATATATATACACAGAGATAGTGAGGTGCCCTATATAGTAATTAAGAATTAGTACCAGCCACAGGAACTGGTGCACCTGGAAGGCATTTCGCCATTCACCAACCTGCTTGCAGTACAAATGGTTGGTTGTTTTCCCCATTAAGATCCCAAGATAAGGAAAAGCTGGCAAAGGCCAGGAATGCAAGCTGTTAATGAGGTGTCCTTCACTGGGCTCCACTCAGCTTGCTCCAAGAATTTTCAGCCAACTTGCTCCCCTTCAGGGATATACAAAGGGTCACCTTTCAGCTAAGAGAGCATCCTTCAAGCGGAGAGCTTTTATGTGCTGCTTTAGCCCTGCAAATCCAGGCAGGACACGTGCTATTTGTAGCTGCTTGGAAACTGGCCCATGCTTCTCTTCGACTCTGGGAGGCTGATGTTGCCCTGGCTGCATCACACAGGTCAGCATCCTCTCTCTTCTGACTACTAATGTTTCCTGATTTTAATTTCTCTGGTCAGAAAGCCAAGACAGCAGAAGGGACCTGCATACAGTACCTGGTACCAGTGTCTTGCTGGTGGCATTTGGTTTGACTCTCAGCATCCTTGATGCAGTACTACTGTAAACATTTACTTCACCACCAGCTTTTGTCCTTCCTGGCTCCTGCTGAGCTCTCAGATGTGTCTAAGTCCCTGGTGGTGACTCTCAAAGCACAAATGTGCCATGATACAGACTACTCGCCCTTATGCACCCTGAACGTCAGCGCTGGTGCCATTGCCCCTGGCCAAAACAACGAACCGTTCTCTCTCCAGAAGCCTCCACAGAGATGGCTCTGATGAGGCTTGATTCTGCCTCGGGTCAAAGCAGGCTTTGCAACAGCCTCCCATATCACAGCTCTCACCTCTGACAACCCTTGAGCTTGGCCAAGGTGGATCTGCGAAGGCTTTTTCCTGTAAGGAGCAGAGCGAGGCTTTTGCTTCTCTTTGGCAACTCGATACTGGCCCGAGGCTGGATTCAAGCAGGGAGCTGGTACCTCCCGGATGGTGGCACTCATGGGGGGACCAGGGAAGAGCATCATACTCATGTGGGGACCAGGGGAGGGTGTCACACTGATGTGCAGACCAGGGTGGTGGAAGAGACCTTTCTGTGAGGCCTTTGCATTACAGATCGAAAGGGATAGTGAAGGATTGAGACCGTCCCCTTCCCTTCGCCCGCCCTCTGGGCAGCTTGGGAGGGAACTGAGCAGGGAGCTGCAAGGACATTCCCTGCAATGAGGGAGAAGGGGCTGTTTTGTTACAGCAAACAAAGTTGTCCTTTGCTTTAAAGAAGTGTGAAAGACCTAAACAATGGCAGAAAGATCTAAACTCAGGCAACTACAAGCCACTCAGCCTCACCTCCATCCCTGAAAAAGTCATGGAGAAGCTCATCCTGGCTGTTGTCTCCAAACATGTGGAGGATAGGAAGGTGCTCAGGAGTAGCCAGCATGGGTTCACCAAGGGGAAATCATGTTTGACTAACCTGATAGCTTTCTATGATGGAATGACCGGCTGGGTAGATGCGGGGAGGGCGGTGGATGTCATCTATGTGGACTTCAGCAAGGCTTTTGACACTGTTCCTCACAACACTCTCCTGGGCAAGCTCCGCTTGAGTGCATGCTGGGGTGGATTAACAACTGGCTGGATGGCAGAGCCCAGAGGGTGGTGATCAGCGGTGCAGAGTCTAGTTGGAGGCCTGTAGCTAGAGGGGTCCCCCAGGGGTCAGTCCTTGGTCCAGGGATGAAGTCTAAGGACAAGTTTAGGCCTAAACATTAAATCCAGTTTTACTTTCAGAGTGCTGAAGATCTACTAACACATAAGCAGCTCTGCAGAGAAGGACCTGGGTGTCATGGTGGACGACAAGTTGTCCATAAGGCAGCAGTGTGCCCTTGTGGCCAAGAAGGTCAACGGGATCCTGGGGTGCATTAAGAAGAGCATCTCTAGCAGGTCGAGGGAGGGGATCCTGCCCCTCTACTCAGCCCTGGTGAGGCCATACCTGGAGTATTGTGTCCAGTTCTGGGCTCCGCAGTACAAGAGGGATGTGGAGCTGCTGGAGAGAGTCCAGCGCAGGGCCACAAGGATGATCAGGGGCCTGGAACATCTGCCCTATGAGGAGAGGCTGAGGGAGCTGGGCCTGTTCAGCCTGGAGAAGAGAAGGTTGAGAGGGGACCTGAGCAGTGTCTAGAAGTACCTCAAGGGAGGCAGTGAGGAGGATGGTGCTGGTCTCTTTTCAGTGGTGGCCACCGACAGAACTAGAGGTAATGGCCACAAACTGAAGCACCAAAAGTTCCACAGGAACTTAAGGAACAATTTTTTAACAGTGAGGGTGACAGAGCACTGGAACAGACTGCCCAGAGAGGTTGTGGAGTCTCCTTCTCTGGAGATCTTCCAAACCCGCTTGGATGCAGTCCTGTGCCACGTGCTCTAGGTGACCCTGCGTGTGCAGGGGGGTTGGACTAGATGATCTCTAGAGGTCCGTTCCAGCTTTAAAGATTCTATGATTCTGTGAATGGGTATTTCCTCCAGAAAATATTTATTTCCAAATATGTTTGTCTTTAGATACCCCTACTTAATGGCTTAGCTCAAGATCTTAATGCCTTGATTAATATACAGCATGTTTATGATACCATGGAACCCCAAATGGAACTGCTTAGAGTCTTAAGTCTTTTGTTTTTCTTTTCCTCCACTGAGTAGATTTACAACTGCCTTCTGTGTCTTTCTAATGAAATAATAAAACCAAACTATAAACCTGGATGAATAAATGACATTAAAAACTTTCTAAAACAGGTACTCCTGATTTAACTAGTGGACGAGTTACACTTTCTGGGAAGAAATAGTTTTATCAAGATTTTAAATGCTGTTATTTCACATAAACCCAACCTACTTCTCTGTCAAAGGGAAAAGAATGTCTTTCATTTGTGCATAGTTTATTTAATTATATCAATTTCAATTACACTTAACCCATTAATTTCCAGTATGTTTAGACTTTACCCATCATTAACCCTTTAGGTCAATCTATTGCTTTCCAATGTGCGTAGGTTTAAATGTGTTTCAAAGTCTTTTCACATGTTAATACTTTGCATTTCACATGAAAATATTCATCTAGTTGATACAATTTTAGCTGGTTTGTGTAATTAAACCTGCTTCGCAGACTAACCAGACTAAGGTAGTCTATGTGGTATGAGCGTTTCTGTTTTCTGCATCGAAAACCTGAGGCACCAAGGAGATAAGTGATAGATCTGAGACTGCAAAGGCCTGAGATATAAACAAAACGTTCTTGTTATCTTGGGCTTTTTTTTACAGTGATTCAGCTGTAATCCCTCTTTAAATGTGGTCTGTTTTCCCTGGCTACTTCAGGGACTACCTGATAGGCAGTGAGAAGAAATGCAAAACGCGACATGTGTATTCAAGGGAGAAAGCAGGTTGAGAAGAGCTCGTCCAGGGATGCACCCCAAGGCTGAGTGCTCTGGAAATCACTGCCATTAGGTCAGATTGTCATTAAACCACAGCCTTGAGCAGAGCCTGGAGGCTTTGGCACATCCTTGGTGATGCTGCAGCTGGCTCAGCAGGACCGGGGCTGGCTCAATGGGACCACAGCTGGGCCCTGCACAGCTGCTGCAGCGGGTTCCCCCTAGATGTGGACTTAGCAGATGCACAGGTAGATGATGCTTACCACGGCCAAGTCCCTGCATGGGGCACCTTGGTCCTTGGCTGCCCCTGTGCCCCTAAATGGATCACGGGCCCAAGGTGGCGCAGGCCGTGTCCCCTCCCCAGCAGCGCCACATGGAGCAGCCCAACTGTCCCTGTTCCGCAGCTGCCACGGTGCCCCAAGGCCAGGGGGACGGACGCCGCCGGGCACTGCGCCCGGAGGAGCGGCCGCCCCATGCGCAGGCCCAGCCGGCAACGCAGCTAGGGGCCAGGGCCATCGCCTCGAGGAAGTGGGGCTGAGCGGGGCCCCAGAAAGCCTTCCCGCAACATGTCCTGGCAAGGTAATGCAGCAGGACCCGCGGGGAGGCCTGGCCAAAGGCCTCGGTAGCTTGTGAGGAGCCGGGCGTGCTAACTGGCTGGTGAATGCCCTGCTTTACATGCAACCGCAAAATATTTAAGGAAGGAGCCGGGTGGTCTGGCCGCATGAGACACCCTGTTTGGGTACTCTGGGACTGGCCTGCATGTCAGGTGCCCATGTGTCCCCTCTACAGGCAACGGGACCTCACCCACAGCGGGACCTCACTGCCAGCCTCAGACCCTACCTCACGCCGAAGAGTCCAGTGCCGAGTAGCGGTGTACAGGGCTCTTAGTGCTGACTTGTTAACTATCAGCTCTCTAGATTAAAGGAGCTACTACTCCCTACATGGAGGGAAACATGGAAAAAGGAAATCGTCTGCTCTGGGTCAATAAAGTATTCTGATAAGTTTAGTCTTCTAGTGCAACAACTGTCATAAAAACTATACTTTTTGAGACATATAGGGTTTGACTTTAATTATAGAAGCTGGTCCTTAACACTAACTAGTTTCTTGTCTTCAGTGTCTGAAAGACTAATTACTTTCTAGATTAATACTAATTGGAAAGAGGCTGGGCTGTGCAGTGTGCAGTGAAATATAGCATGAAGCCATATGTGGTTGAGATGGGTAGATTGGGATGGATGGACACTTCATGCCCTTGGGTGAAGAGAGAGCAACAGGCACTGCTGGCTCGGGAACTTGGTGGCACGGGCAGTACTTTCCACTTTCCCCTTGGCCATGTGATTTGTACAGGTGGGACTGCCAAGGAGTCTGAGTGAGATGCATCAACTTGCTTCAGACCAAGGGACTATGTGCCTGAATTTGTTCAGGGAGGAAAAACATGACTTTCTAATACAACTATGGTTATAAAAAGGTTTAGGAAGTAAAAACAATTTTGACTTCAGAAAAGTAGAAAAGTGATGCCCTCAGGGATGCAGTGGGTTAGCGGGCATTTTGGCTGACTATGGAAATCTGCACTCAAGCTTTTTTTCCTTCAACATAGCAAAATAAAAGATTTTTCATTCTTTTTAGCTGTTAATTTTTCTTGAATTTGCCTTCCAGGGTAATTGCCTAGGAGGGAGAGCAATTAAGATTTGTTTTGCAAACAGGAACATAATGAACTCTTAATATTTGGCATTTCCACAGCAACACCCAAGAATCTCTGTAAGATAAAACAGTGGGACACGTCCTGGGCTGTCACCACGGCGCCTCTGGTTTCAGTGCCTTGTGCTGTTTCGGGAAAAGCGACTTGAGCTGCAGGAGGAGGAACTCTCTGCGGTGGCTGCCCTGAGGGGATGATGTTCCCTGGCTCTTCCCTGGCTCTCAGAGCAGCAAGCAAGCCCCGGAGCGCGCCCGGGCATGTGAGCTTTGCCGGCCGAGGGCGGCTGCATGGCCACTCGACAGCGCACCCAAGCGCGCGGGGCCTGAGCGCGCGGCCCGTGCTGCCGTCCTGGCAGAAGGGATGGGGAATAGGTGATTTCTTGCTTAGACAACAGAAAGTCTGAGACAAGGCATTTCCCATTCTTGTTCCAGCATGATGCGAATGGCCTTTAGAAGCATTTTGGAGAAGTTGGCACAAAGGCGTTGCACGCAATGGAGCGTCCGAATGATGCCTGTGTCCTCATGTGGAGCTGGGCACTTGGGCTGCCGTGGTCAAGTCTGCTCCTGGCAAGTTAGCACGAGTTTGCCCTGCTTGGCCTCGCTGCCACCTCTGAAGAATGGTCCTGGGTTGTCCCTGTGGAGAACTGCTCCCAGCTCTGACCCTTTCTGATGCTTTTTCCTTCCGGCAGACTTAATCCCTTCTTCCTTTGTGTCCCTAAATTAGGGCCTCTCTAAATCAGTGTTTTCTGTGTCGTAGTTCCTAGCACAGCAATCGTTATGTCAAGGACGTAATACACACATGGTACCCGTTCTAGTGCCCCTTCCCTCCTGTTCCTGTCAGCGTCTGGGTGGGAGCAAGGCTGGCTCTGCTGCTCCTGCAGTTTGAAGCTATTAACAGTACCAGATCATCAGACTAGAACTTAAACTTTTTGTGTTCTGTGTCTTAGCAAGCAGATATAACCTTCAAAAATAGCTGGAGCAAGGAAACCTTTCATTGAGTAAGGACTGTTTCTTACCCTTAGTTTTGTATGATCATATTCTAAATCTATTGGTTGTTGGGTGTTCATTCCTGTAAGAATGAAAGCTTCCATATCCAAGCACAAGATAGAACGGGAAATGTTTCATTCCATCTGATTCCAGTAGGCCTTTTCTGATGGTGTTTTGCTCATGTCCTCTGCGTATCCCTGGAGTTTTCAGCATTCAAATCATTATTTGTTAATCTGGGTTTAGTGAATTTATAGAGTCCCTTTAAATTCTTTTTTGTGTGTCTTCCAACTTAGCACCGCCCTGTAAGCTGTCCTGTAGTACATTTTGGCAAGAACCTTTAAATAATCCATATAGTGCCTGAGTGTTTCATAGGTTCCTTGCAGAAAGGTATCTTCTTTAGAATAATCATCTTTCATTCACACATGGGAAATGGGACAAAGAAAAGTTAAATGCTCTCAAGTTTGTGTGACAGTCCAGTGACAGAAATAATTTCTTGATCCTAGTCCCATAACTTGCCTTAGACTATATGACAAGTAGATGTGTATCTCTGTAGAAGAATTGTCATACTGATCCCATCACAAACATCTCAGTCACTGCTCTTTTTTAAATCTCTATTTATGTACCGACATAATTATCCCTCATTACATAAAGTGCATGTTGTGTGCACACAGACAGGAAAAATAAACTATGTAATGCAGCTGGGTCATTCTGTCTAGGGATAAAATTCAGCCACCATCATCAATTCTTAACTGCTGAATGTAATAGAAACCAGTTAGGAATTTGAGTTAGCATGTTGTTTTTTTTGTTTGTTCTTTAAAGCTAGAACTGTCCTAGTATTGTGGTTTATAGTTCGTCCATGAAGATACAAATTGTTTTCATTTCTTCTCACTTCTGTTTTACATTTTTTCCCCCAATATTAATGTATTTTGTGGAATAGATACAGTAAAACTGCTAACACGAAAGCTTTCTGCTTGGTTTAGGGCACTTTCCCATGTCGTCTGCCTGTATTTATTTCTCCTCTGCTGGGGTATAAATAGACAGAATATACTGTCCTATGCGATCTGAGTATAGTAAATTACTCCGTAAGTCACCAGATGGAAATCAATCAGATCTTTACTGAGTAAGAGAAGAATAAGGATAAAGATTCTTGGTCTAAACACTATCAGCCACTGGGTTCATCCATGTGCAAGCTTTAGGGTAGCATTGCATTAATGAAGAAAGGTGGGAATATCTGTCACTGTTGGGAAACTGTCTGGTAAACGAACATCTTAACAGCCAAAAAGATAATTGAAATTAAGGGAGCTCCTTCTGGGGAATGGCATAGCTGAATACCTCATGCAAACTCACTGCTGAAAACAGAGAGCACATCCTCCACCATCGGAAATATCCTGCTATAGGATCCTTTGGTTAGACCTGTTGTAAAAGCTGTGAGATTGCACTGTGTGAAAGATCTGCAGGTGAGACTTGCTTCTTGCACAAGAAGCTTAGCAACACATTGTGCATTGATGGGAACGGTGACCAACCAGGCCGTGCAGACAGGGTCACCCCTTGGCACTCTCCCACCTTGATGATGTGGCAGTTGGTGTTGGTAGCTTGCCAGGGATCCGTGATCTCTGGTCCTGGCAGTGTTTTAAGTGTCCTATTATCACTGGTTCTTCTCCCTGGATCTTTCTTGATAGATTAGAGGTAGTCTTTTCTACTTCTTGTAAATTAGGACTAGAGTCTTACCTTGGATCACGTGAGTCCTCATCCAGCAGCTGGAAGGAAAAGGTGCCTAAGGGTCCTGGTTTGAGTGCACAGGATGCACTTGACTTCTCGGAGCACATGCTATGTCTTCAGTTATAAATAATTCCAGTGTCTGATCACAGTGGCCTTTGTGTATGTGCCTTTCCAATAACAAAGAGATTTGATGGCAGGAATTTATCTATCCAAAACTGTTTGATAGAGTTCAGTGCTATAAACATTTTTAGTATCTTGATTCCTCTTTAATGTTTGCTTCTTCCATCTTCCCTATCCAAATTAACCTAAAAAAAAAAAAGAAAAAAAAACAAAGGGATGGTTCCCTGTGTAGGATCTCACTTATAACACTTAACTTCCCTTATAACATGTGGATCTAGGTGTCTGATACAGCCCAGGAAAGGAACATCTCTATTGCCACGAGCTGACTTTCCCTATTTAATTCAGCTCTTCATCCTGCTGCCAGTGGAGTGAGCAGCAGATTCCTCTTTGTTGGAAGAATGATTTGACTGTGCTGGGCCAAAAGCTCACTAAAAGGAGGAGACCAGCCTATGTTTTCATTTGTTTGTATTGTTTTAAGCAAGTTGATATGTTCCATGAAAAACAATATGTTCTTTGTTTTATGCATAACAGTAAAAGAGATTTGGAGGCTGAATTTCTCCAAAAAGTTCCCACAGGAATTTGAGTGCAGTGCTATGGTCTGGCCCAAACGTAGTGTTAGGGATAGGAAAAAACGGGTCTCCATTGTCTCTTAGCTGATGATCTTTCACAAAAGTCTATTCTGAGATCCCTGCTCTCATTCCATGGGGTCACCTACAGCCCCTGTTCTCAGCACTTGATGGTGGGTATGCAGGAACTCTTTTTTGGGACAAACTCATAAAAATGCACACGTAGGACCAGAACCATTCAATCCTTCATATCAATCACTCAAAGCTCTGAATCATTCAAGCCTCGGAAGGTTTCCCCCTCCCAGGACTGTTCGTGTCCTCTATCAGCAAGGAGGCCAGGCTGTGGCCACCGTCCGGCTTTTGACCTCTCTGTAACCCTTCAAATCTGGAAAGCTCAAGTACTTCCTCATTGCACAGCTTATGTTCGCTTGGTTTGGAGATGCCTTGGGATCGACTCGTGTTTTGGTAGTGTTGTATTTTATGGGCTTTATATCAGTTTTTGGAATCATCAAAAAAAGAAAAGTTGAAATGAAACTTTTTTGTGGGAGGCCGAATAAAAGGCAGAGGCTTCTCTCCTGCTTTGGTCAAAGGAATGAAAAACATCTACCATAAACGAAGAGGAAACTACCAGTTCACAGGAATGTCACGCAGTTTGCCTGTGTCTTTGCCATCTATTGAATACAGAAACTCTTTTTTTATTTTTTTCTCTTTCAGAATTAAGACAAGCTCTGTAATATTTATGCCCTTCTCTTTAACACATCAAGAGAGTGGATCATAATACTCATCTCACACTGTGCATCCCTGAAAGCATAATGTGAAGTATTGTGCAGCATTACATTATTCTTCAGAATAAGAAGGTAGATTCAGCAAAGAAAAATGGCATTTTAAGATTAGATCCTCCTAGCAGTGCTGGGTAGATACGATACACATGTAGAGAAGAAATTTTACTGTTTTAGAGCCTGAAGCTCTGGGTTATACTTCTCCTCTAATTAGGGGATCTAACTAAAGATATGGGGAGTTTTGGTGAAGGTTTTGTTATTGTTTTAAGAAAATCTTGGGCAGAAAACAAGCAACTTCACCTTGATGAGTCAATGTTTCTCTGAAGCTTTTTATCCCTCTTGGAACAAGATGGGTAGCAAATGATGTTCAAAAAAACTGTTTTCATCCGATACTTTATGTTGTTGCACTGGATCAACATAGTAATACAGTAGTCACTACCTAGAGCAGAAGAGCTGAAATAGTGTTTAAACTGCTTTGCTTTTGCCTTGAGTCCTCCAGCTCTGTCAATGTCCCTTAAATGGACATTTGATCCTGTTCCGGTGAAATCAGTGTGGCTTAATCTAGGGAGGTCTAATGTTAACAAATGAGCAGGATAAAACAATTAAATTTGTTTCTGCTCAAATTCAAATTTGACATCTGAATAATCCAGCATTCAAACCAGAAACCATATTTGATGTTTGTTTATTAAAATTATAGAGTAGTTGTACTCTTAGAAGCTTAAACTTTGAATTCTATTGCTTAGGCGGAACTAAAAAATATATCTGTGGAGTTAATAGTTTTATTTCTGAAAGGAGTCATTAATTTTTACACAATTTAATCAAAGTTGTTATCGTGATGCTTGCTTGTAGCAATACTTTACCTCTGAAGACTTTCATTAAAAGCCATATTTTTATAAATTATGTGCATAATTCCATTAGGTTGAACCACTTGTTTTAAGTTTGCAGGTTGTGATGAAATCTTACTCCTTATCACTCCTCTATCACTTCCTAAATGTATTAGATCACCCTTGAGTGTCATGTTAATAATCTGGGCAGGGATTGCAAGTGGAGACTCTATAGATCAAAAGTACTGGATTTTGCTCTAATCTCCATCTCTACTTGTGGTAGTAGATGTATAACAAATAATGACAGGTTTTATTTGTTTGTGGAATTAACTTTTTTTCTAATACAGACCCAGAATTGAGCAATTACAATCACTGGTTTAATGTTTCAAATTGTTTAGTTTGAGCACAATCTTACTAAAGCTAATGAGAAAAGTCTTCTTGCCTTCAGTGAGACTGGGGCTTGGTTCTGTTTCAGGCTCTCAGTAATGGGAACTGCAGAACTGGCCTGAGAATTTGGAAGAAAAATAAATAAACAAAAAAGCAATTGGGAGCATTTTCAATAGAACTCCTCCGGGTGCTCTGATGTCCTGAAGTGGAAGCGCTGCTGGGTATCGTGCATGAGCCTTGCTATTTGGGGTTTAGGCCTTGAGGAAGAAGGGGAACAAGCTCTTTTCCAAGGGCCTCCCAGTTCTAAGGGTCACTGTACCAGAGCTGGTGTATGTTTAAACCAAAATTAAAAGATAATGACACTGACCAAAGCCATGCGGACAATAAGGAGAAATTAACATTTTGGGAAAGTTAAATATTTTTGAGCCACTTTCAAACTGCAGACTTTGCCTTCCATTGACTTATGAACCTGGGGTTTCTTGCTCTCAGCATCAGGATGACACAGACTGTCTCAGGCATCTAATAACCAGGGAGCTGCACGCGTCTCGCACGCAGCAGACGTTGCGTGTGTGGCCTCGCAAGCTGTGATAATATCCTTCCTGAACAACTGCAGTGTTTCTCAAGAGAGTAGTAACAACTGGAAGTTGCACATAGACTTTGGCTACATCAACACGCATTGCTCTGAAGTTTGCCAATGTAGCGAGTGGGACTTTGTTGCTGTGATACTGTGGGCTTTGCGCTAGGCTCTAATTATTACAAGTTCTTCCAGGCTGTGTAGCACATCTCCAAATAACCCTTGGCATCCACCACCTTCCCCATGATCCTCATTGTTTTCGGAGCACCATGCATGTAAAGATGGGGACCACAGGGGGAAATTCATGCCAATTGTTTCATATGGGAGACTTCCTCATAGGGTAATTGCAAGCAAACATTAAGATGAGCTAAATTCTTCAAAAGGTGGGGTGAGATTCTTAGCATAAGCTCACCTTGCTGCTCTCCAGCCTCTGCAAGCCGATCTTAACAGAACCTTAGAATTATTTCTGCTGGGAAACATGCACCAATATCTCCTTGCTATGATATGCACCCTTAAAAAGTACATAATACTGGTAATATCTAATACTGGCAGCAGATCAGAAGTCTCTAAGGAACAACAATATGTTTCCTTAATGGATCCTGAAGATAATGCTGTTGAGAATCTCCTTCTGAATCTCTGGACGTTGGGATGTTGCTTGTCCTGGCGCACAATGTTTCTGAGCGCTGTGAGCAGTGCTCCACAGGTTCCTTAATTGCTCTAATTCAAACTGTAGAAACCAGTGGCTCTTTCCTCATTTCTATTTATCTAAGAGGAGAATCCACGGATATTTAGAAACTGCAGAGAGGTTCTCACTCTCACTCTGCTAGGAGTTCAAAGAGGCAGTTCATATAAAATTTCCTGTTACCTCTTAGCCTGTGTTTGCTTCTTGACTGTTTTCAGCCCATTAAGGAATAAGGTCAGCATGGTCTCTAACAGTATTTTGCTGTCCCCTATTTCTTTAGCAATACTGGCCTGGTCCTTACTTGGATTCTGCCCTCTGGTTTTGGGACCGTTTACTGAGGAGTCAGGAAGACCACAGCAGCGAAAAGGTGCATTCCTCAAAGAGGCAAGGTTGTCCTCCTGCAAATTCTCCCTGTTTTATTTTCAATGAAGATTTGAAAATTACCATAATATTACGAAGACTTGGAGCTCTTTCTGGCTGTGAGGCAGTGAGATATTCCTTTATGTAGTCATGAGGATGCAAAGCTTTATGACAGTTTAGATTGCCTAAGTCCTTCTGCTGTAACAGCCCCATCTTCTGGGATGCAATCCACGGGCTTTCTGCATTATCATTCTGATGCCCCTAACTTCTCACTGCTACCTAAGCATTAGGAGCATTTAACATACTTTGAAAGGGCTTAAACTTCCAAGCCTGTTCTCTTGTGGGAACTTTTAAGCATTACTGCCATTAGTATTAAGTCTAGAGTTAAGCAGATGGCTTTTCTTTCCAGGGGCTGCAACCTGGAAAGCAGATTTAATTTCATTAGCCAATTCCTGCTATGAGGACAGGGTGCCTGTTAGTTCTGGGCAGAAGGAGGCCGCACCAGAGGGACTGGGGGGTTAGAACCAGCTCACCTCTCTCCCATACTGTGACTGACCAATACCACAAGCATCTTCTCAAGTGCTGAATGTCTCTGGGAAAGGGAAAGCTTAAACTTATGTTCTTCAGGTAAGCACCTATTGGCTCCGAATTCTGCCGTGAATAAAGAGAAGAAGGGACAATTTCACAGTAGACTGCAGGGAGTCATTGGAAAGACTGCAAAATATGCACATTTGGCAGCATCTCCACAGGGAACTTAGAGCAGTGTGGGAGACAGGGCAGAGCCCCAGACCTGAAGGTCCATCAGCTGCCATCACCAGCAGCAGCAGTTACATCCTCTCCACTGCCTCTAGAGGGTGGAACAACCATGAGTCTTCAGCAGGGTGGGCCGGTTGAGCAGGGCTATTTGGGGCTCCCGAAAGCTTTAAAACGACCTTAAAATGGCACAGAAAATGTGATAGCAGCAGGCAGAGATGCGTGAGGGGCAGCAGCTGAGCAGCCCTTGGCCAGATTCATCCCACTCCACTCGTTCTCACAGCAGCCTCGTGCAAGTCCCGGGACTGCTCGGCAGCAGTTGTGCCGGATAAACAGAGCTCCCGTTGTTATGGATGATTCCGCATCGATCCCCTGGAATCCAGTGCAGCAGGCACTTTGGGCTCTTAAAGGTCAGCACTTTTGAACTACTCTTCCAGTAATGCTGGACTGAGTGGCACCTATTGGTATCTCTTTTGGGGCAGCTGTTCCCTATTTGTTTTCTGCACTTTTTAAAGTAGGCAGGTACCCACTACTGGTTTTAACTCTCGAGTCCGCAGGTTCACTACACTGCCAATTGCACAAGCACCAGTTAATATCTTCTCAGACATACACATGTCTGTCTCATAATTATAAGGAGGGAGTCTTTGCCTCAAGAATTTTGGGGGAGGCGGTGATTATATCATGGGAGCAAAAGACAAGCCTAGAATGAAGGACTTGTGTGACTTCAGGATTGCCAAGGGAAAGAAACGTGGCTTTTTGCTGTATACATCTGGTATAGAAATTCTGTCCATAGTGAAGTATGAACAGTGCAGTTTCATTTAAAGCAGTCCTGATTATGACATCTCAAAATATCCCCTCCACGGAGTGGATTAAAAGGATCCGTTTCTGCTCCTGGCTTGCTAACTTAGCATTGCCATACGTTTATCTGTGCCTCCAGCGATCTGCCCAAGAGAACAACCGCCTCTGAATGTGCGGCATGTCCAGAACAGGGACACAGCCTCTTCAAGGACACAAAGCCTAGCCCGTTGTTATTTGCTTCGCTATCCTCCTTCTGAAGCATCTTAAAAATTGCACTGAACTTTTCAGAACCAGGAATTCACCAATGAGACATATGGGAATTAATAGAGGTGTTCCTGGAAATTGCATTCCAACAACAGGGTCTGCCTCTACGGCACAGGCCTTTTTGAGCCTGATCAGTGCTCTAGAGGTGGTTTATGTAAATCAGCTCAGGATGGTAATGTGATAGCAGCAGAGCTTGGTTATACCTCGGGCTTCTGCGTGGTGCAAAGTCTGGGTTTGATTGTTTATAGCAGGCAATGAAAAGGCTCTGCAGAGCCCTGCCTTTGCCCTTTGATTGCTGGGCTGACTGGAGGTCCTGAACGTTGCAAAAGCTCTACGGCCGTTGTTTTCTGCAAGTGGCATTTGCTGTGTTGCCACCTGTAGAATTGGAAAGATATGTGTGTATATAAATGTGTGTGTGTATACATATAAATATATTCAAATATACGTGTATTTAAATGTATATACATCAATAAAAGTTAAGGCAGACGGTTTTTCAGAGATGTGCAGAGTGTGTTTCTGTGCTGCTAACAGGCTGTATCCTCCACTGGATTAAATGGACGTATGTGTATCAACTTCACGGACCTGTGCAGCTTTATACCAGCTGACAATTTAGCTCACTACATCCATAACATGTTGATTACATTATCATTGTAATTTTGTTTGTGACTTATCCTCTAATTCCCTGGGAGGGAGACCCCGGGTTGGATGAACAACAGCTACCTGAACTCACCCGTCTGCTGTCCTGTTCTCTCCCTGCAGGACCCATCCATTCTTGGTAAGCTGATGTGTGCGCACGTTTGGGAACTTGCTCCAGTCTGCACTCTCTGAGGAAGACCTGGAAACTAACAGGATATTTTCAGGTAATTCTTTTTATTCACCTTGTAAGTTTTCAGTACCTTAACCTTCATTTTATGTTTATATTTTGGTGACCATACCAAGATAGCCTTCCCTCCTTCTCTCAAAGATGTCGGCAGTAATGATATAGCAGGTTGGTGAACAACAAAGTAAAGCTTGAGGGACTGATTTTAAATACATAAAAAGAAAATTGTTATTTTGGTGCCAATTTTGTGTTAGAATGACATACAAGTGACTGAACATTTTCTTATTTACTTTACCTCACCACCCAGGCCCATCTCTCCTTAAATTAGCTGGCAGTTCCTCAGATCATCTTCAGTGCTCTCAGTGATTAACCTTGCAGTGAATTCTCAGGGGAGGTGGAGTATGAATTTGTCAGTTTTGAGTTCTAGGCTGATTTCAGAACCTTACTTTGCCTTTCTGTAACAGAATTCCTTCAAGCAAACCAAACTGAGAGTTCCCAAAGGTTGATTCTATCATTTTGTGCTTCTTTTTTACCTACTTAACCTATTTTTCTGCTTTCTGGATTCAACCATCAAGGCTATCTGGTCCTTCAAGGAAAGATTTAAATTTCCCTGCAGTTAAATCTCTTTTGTGCTGAGAGTCGTTCCCATTGGACATCTGCAAGAGCTAAACTTTATTTTTCCCTAGTATAAGGGGAGAGCAGAGTAGCAGAGGGGATGTTGGGATGCTCACTACAAATCATAGCACAGATGGGTTCCATTTCCAGCGTTTCTACGTAAGTGTCATTTGCATAGTAGCAGCAAACATCTAGCAGCAAACGGAGCCCTCAAGGAATCTGTTCATGTCATTTTTTTAATATAAGAAGTCATACATGAGCATCTAGTAAATTAACAGATTTTTTTATGTCATCAAATGTGTTTTTGAAAAGGAATCTCTATATTTATATGGAAAGACTTGGTCTATATTCTTCCTGCTCTAATAACAGGACTTCCTCTGACTTCCTCTGTTTGACTGAGATGAGTCTATTTCGTATAATTTCTGTGGTAATTTTTCTGTACACAAACTCTCAATTACTACAGTAATTGTCGTTGTGCTAGCTAATTATGTGGCTAAATAATCTCTGAGTGGAAGGGTCTACACACCATCAACCTAGGAAAGCAAATGAAAATAAGATTTCCTACATAAACATTTTGAAAAAGACCTAATTCCACTAGTCGTCCGCAAGAGAGGCAGTTCCAGGGAGCCTCCCTCGCTGCTCTGGCTCTCGCTTCACTTGGGGGCAGGTGAGTGTTTCCACAGTGATCCTCGAACCTGTGGGTTCTTGGAAGGGCTCTGGATGTGTTTGCGGGATATCATGAAATACAAGATGTGTTACTGCATTCGTCAAACCGTTTCACATTCTGTATTTTGGAAATGGAAAGAGATGGATTCAAAAGTAGACTGTTATAACCTGTTTCTGGAGGTAGGGAACTACAAAAAGTTGATGGAGCAAACCACTTCATCACCACTTCATCACTGGCCACTATCTGTTGCTTAACTAGCCTTCAGCATGCCCTGCACTGATCAAAATCAGCAGCCTGAAGACACTGCCCCTGGCCAGGCCTGACTCCTCGCAAAGATGTTGCCTCCAGGGCAGAGACACCTGAACCTCTGAGGAGTGAGGTCCTGATTGCTGCAGTGCCACTCCAACATACTGAAGTAAAATAGCTCCAGTCTGGGATGGCCTTGACTTTTCTGCTGCAGCCCAAGGCCTAATTCACAACTGGATGCACTGTCCTTCCTTTGAGGGCAATGACATCCAGCAGGAGAGTGGGGAAGGTGACTGGAGCAGCAGTAACATCTTTGCGCACACTGACCCTCCAATGGAATCCTTCTAACTATGTCACACAGTCCCCTAAATTATTGTTCAGTAATATAGGAGCTGAGGACTTCAGTTTGGAAGAAGTGTCCTAATTCCCTGAAACTAGTGTCTAGATAATATACTATGAAATGATGATGGATAGTTTGAAAGTATCCTCAGAAACCAGCCTACAGAAACATTGTTACATGTTTAATTAAGACAGAACAGACTGTTTTTTTTCCGGACTTTGGACTTTTCATACCATTTATACACTCCCTTTATTACAACTTATTTTCAGCGCTCCAATTACAGCAGACAGAGGAAAACACTTGCCTTATGTTTGCAGGTTTGAAAAAGTAAGATCATGCATGTGACTCTCCCCACTGAAAAGCTGTGCCCGAGGCCTCGGGCTTTGCGACCAGCCTCTCTGCACTGCAGCTGCGCTCGCTGAAGCACCTAGTGCCCTCCTTGAGTTCCAGCGTCTGCACAACAGAGCTCATGCAGGATTGCTTCCTACTATTCTAAACCCCTTAAGTGACAGGATTCTACCTCTTTTCCTTTGAAGATATGTCCATGATTTAATAAGTAGCACCAAGAGACATTTTTGAGGGTGACATTTGAGGGTGACAGAGCACTGGAACAGGCTGCCCAGAGAGGTTGTGGAGTCTCCTTCTCTGAAGATCTTCAAAACCCGCTTGGACGCAGCCCTGTGCCATGTGCTCTAGGTGACCCTGTGTGTAACGGGATCAGCTGCTCCACCCAGCTCCCAATCTGAGCAGGAGTGGGTGTTTGACCAAAGAAATTAATTGATCAAGAAGGGGAAAAGGCAAAAGGGGATGGAAAGGAGAAGGAAGTCTGACAGAATAGTAACAAGTTACAAAATTGATCTGTTCTCAGAGACTCTCCAATAACAGGACAGAGGTAAACGGTCTCTCCAGAGAAACGAATTCTAGGTGAGCAGCTGTCCTCTAAAGCCACTGTCTTTCTGCCACAATGAGAAATAAGCACAACACAGCAATAGTCACGAGAAAAGCCACAGAAGGATGGCGTTGGCATGGGAAATGGAAGGATATAAGAACAAAATACTCTTCAGAATGGAAGGTAGGTAACTCAAGGAAATCTTCAGCATAGCACTGTATGCCCCGAAGGATGCATGCGGAGACAAAACAGAAGAAACAGAGCTAAGTAACATTATCCTGCACCAGATAAAGCTTCTGCTGTGTTGGAGAGCTTGATTGCCATAATCCTGCAAACAATTTCAGCACCAAATGAGTAAAATGGCATTTCTTGCTGCAGAACAAATCTAAATCATAGTGGTTTGTAAATGCATAGAACAAGTATCCCATGGCCGACTTGCAGTGTGTTTGATGGAAACATCCCCGAGACAGACAGTGGAGGCTGCTTTGCTTCAGATCAAATGCAACTTGACATGACTTCAAGCTTCAGGCTAGCTAGGTTATAAAAACAAAGCATAATGGAATAGTTTGGCTGTTAGGCAAGGTATTCAATAACAAAGTTGCACATTATATTGGCACCAGGAGAGACAAAGAGATGAACTTTCCAAGCAAGTTCGCTCTAGGCACCACTTCACAACTGGTTTCTATAAACAGTTCGGAAAAGGGCTTCATTAGCACGTGCAGGTTGGAAATGGCAAAGCAGTTCAAGCCTCTTCTTTGCAGTGATCTCAGGTGAGTTTTCAGAGACTTTCTGCCACGTAAAACCTAACAGAGGGTGGATAAGTGACCGAGGCCTGAAGCGTACTCACTGTCACCAAGAAAAGAGTCAGGAAACTGCACAGCGAGTGGTTCCAAGCAAGTTAGCTATAACACACCCATAAGGATCCTTTCTGTAGGAGATTTCAAAGCACCCATTGCCATATAAACCTGTAACCTGTAGGTCTCAGTGGTATTAAAGTCTCAGGAGTTTGCCTTGGACTAATTCAGTTTAGGTCAAAATTGCTGGCATTTGTATTTTGAGGAAGTTGATTACTTGGCTGTGCTGGTTTCTGTGTGTACTGGGAAAGGGTGGTGCTTTAAGCTTTAGGTTCTAACCGATTAAGTAGTCCAGTTGGTCAAGTAAAAGTGACTGTCCACAAACTCTTGGGGTTTGGTTCTTGGTAGAACCCACTGGTGATACTTATTGGCTCTATTAACAAAAAAATTGCCAAAAAAAAAAAAAAAGGTTTGCAGAAGCACCAAATTATTCCTTTTGTACAAGACACATTGTATCAAACTACTAAAGAAAAACTTAAAAGCATCAAGGCACTCTGAGCATTTAGGCAAGAAGGAAAATGAATATTAACACCTGCATTCTGCCAAAACACTGAAGAAGCCTCCAGAGAAGTCAGGCAAATCAAGTCTCAAAGCAGTTCCCACATGCATCATATCACTCAAGGCAACAGTGCTAAGCACGAGGCAAAGCAGCGCTAATCCTGCAAGGATCTCCTTTGCCAGATAGAGTCAGGAAGAAATAATTTGGTGTGTTAAATATACATATATTATATATATATATTATATATGGTTAAATGATGACCATAGGCAGGAGCCTTTTTCTTAATACAGCAATTCACACCTCAATGGTCAAAGAAAAAATTACTGAAAATTATCTTACACTAAGGGCCCCAGACCAAGAAGAGAATTCTGATCAGAGCCTGTCTTTAGGAAAGGAGCAATTTAAGGGCTTTCCAAGTATGGCATATGCAAAAAAATAAACAAATATTCTTTTCCCTCGCACTAGTACACTATGCACCAAAAGTACTTCAGATACAATATACCCAAAATCAAAGAACAGATTTTTTTTCCTCTCAGTTCTCTCAAGAATTGAAGTGTCCCATTCTTGCAAAAAACCCAAAAGCTCAGCCAAAGCCATCCCTGCTCGAAAAGACACTTCCCACCACACTGCCACAAAAATGCCCCAGGCCGGGGTGCCTAGAAAGCAGGGCCTTCCGAAACAAATTCTGCCCTGGCAGCCTGCTGTGATGCTAGCAGCAACTGAATGGCTAATGCTCAGATTCAAATAACAGAGCAACTCGTATTCAACGTGATTAATATTCATTGTTAAATATGGAGAGCAAATAAAGGTAGCCAGATGCTGCATTTGGCTGATTTTGCCACTATGGAGATATGAACTCATGCTCTCATCTTCCCTCCCATCATCTATTGTCAGTTCTGTGTTCTTTAAAATCCCATCCTTGCAACCTCCTCTAGATGTGAGCTACTTCTCTTAATGGGAGCAAGTGTAATTATGTGATTCCACCTGCCAACGCCTCTACCAGTTCCAGTACAGGGTCCCAGTTAAATTCATCCTTTCTATTTTTATGTCTTCAAATGGAACTGCCCCAGGGAGCCTTCCAGATGTTTATCTTTGCCCTGCTCTTTCTATTAGGCTAATTGGTGTCTTCCTCCTCTCTGCAACACTACAGTTCTAGCACTGCTGGTGTGAGAAACTCCTCCCCCACAAACTCCACAAATAGGAGCAGTTTTCCGGCAATTAATTCTCATTCTCTGCTTAAATATCTGTAGAAATTCTTCCCATTTGCCTATATAGTACCATAAAGAGAAGAAAAAGTTGCATCTCATTTGTTTCTTTTGGATTTTATGATGAAAAGCAGAAGTCTATTTATTTATTTATTTATTTATTTTGTCTTGGATTTTTGTCTTGTTTGCACTTTGATCTCTCCAGCTTTACTGGCTGGCACATAGCATAGGAAAATTGGGAGAATGACAACGGCAAAAGGGGCTGACATCTGAATAAACAGAGTGCAGGGGTTCCTAGTTGAACTGTTTTTTCCTTCTTCTCTTTCCTACTGAATCAAATTCCTAATAATACTTAGCAGACAACTTTTGCTGGCAAAAATTTAACGGTCCCGTCTTTATCGAAAGCCAAAGAGCTTTCACATCAGCAGCATCCTCTAAGAACAGCGAAGCTTCATAACTCTGATATTTCTTTCACTTAAAAAGCAAACAAACAAAACCCTAAAGGGAGAAGAGTTTTTTTTCTCTATTTTGCTGGAAATCTCTAACCTTAGCGCAAGAATTCCCCTAATTTTCATCCCACTATTATGTGCTTTCTTTCCTTGGATGCACTGCTAGGACAGCAGTGTGCACATAGCTCATATAGCTCACAGGCTGCGCATGCATTGCTCGTTCAGTTTGCTTTACACAGCACCGTTGCAAATATATCTAATTTAATAGACACTTTTCAGCTTTACCCTCTGCCTTCCATGTGGAGTAAGATGCAATTTTTTACAGAAAACCTTTGTTAATTAAATACACTTGCACAGAAAAAGATGGACGAGTAAAGTACCTTCCATTTCTTTTTCACTTTGGGTATATATCATTGTACCACTTGACTTCATGGTTTATTGTGTCCAGCAAAATTTGATGAGAAAAAAAAAACTCATCTGACTTTTCAAAAATGATAAACAATCACATCTTAAGTGTAAACATACAACTTTTAGCAAAACAGTTTTATTTTTTTTTGTGAGGGTTAGATTTTCTTTAAACAAAAACAACCTGTGGAATTAAATGTCTTGATTTTCTGCGAAAGTCATGAGAGATGTGGCTTTGGAAAATTGTTCAAAAATATACTTAAATCGTGAAGACCTTTAAACTATGGGGTGCATTCAGGTGTAGGTAATAGACCACATTTTAGTACAAAGGAATGCTGATATAAAAGATAATGATTGTTCAATTATGAAAAATCATCAAACGAAAGATCTCAGCAATTTCCACACAACCCGTGGGTATTTCATATTTCAGTCCTCTATCCCTTTATCCTTTTTTTTTTTTGAGTCAGACAGACAGGCAGCCTGTTCAATAACCTAAGCTGTGTTTCCTCAGGAGAATGCATAATTACAACATTTTCAGAGGTGGTTTCAACTCAGAGATCTTTCGTTTGACGAATCATAAAATAACTTCACTGGAAGGGACTTCCAGAGGTCACTGGATCAACCCCACACGGCAGGTGCTTTTTGGGGCTACATTGTGCCAAGGACAACTGCAGAAGACCAGGGATATTGCAGGCTTGTTAAAGCAGTTAAAGGATGAGAACAAATTCATAGTTTTAAGCTCCAGCCCACTGCTTCTACAGCAGGTTGTTACAAATAAATGCATGCATTGCAGCTGGAGAAATTATCTAGCTCTTCTGTCTAATTTTAACAACAGCTTCTGAATTTTGCCTGTTACACCGCCTGTCTCACATGCTTTAGGATGCGCATAACTATCTCCTTCCTTGCACTCAGCCTTGAGGTGTTCCCGAGATCCTGGCTGGGCTGGAAGGAAGGTCTCCTGTTCCTGATTGTCCGCACTCATCTAGAGAGCCTAAGGCATCGGATTTGATTGTTTCCCTCCCTAAATATGCGCATAGGGGCTCACCTTTCACTCTCCAGGCACCATGCAAGCCAGGTGGCACTTAGCAATGTGGCAAAGGATCAGCAGGACCATGAAAAGGAGAATGGAGAGCTGCTGGCAACAGTGAGAATATTTTAACTGCTATTAATGCAGATACAGCAGTAATAGAAGTACCTACAGCACAGCACAGTGCTGTGACTGTAAACGTGGACCTTGTTGTGTGCGGTACTGTTGTTATGGAACAAGAAGGCAGGGCTGGTGCATGAACGGCAGCAACGGCGGCACATCTGAGGGAAGAGCTTGCCAGGACGGTTGGCGCCTCCCCTTGGCCCTAGGAGCAACCAAGAGACAAAAGCTAGAGAAGGAGGAAGGAGGAAAATTGTAGGTACGCGGCTTCCGTGGCGAAGGCACTTCAGCACGCCCAGGCTCTGTTTGTATCTAGGAAAACCATACTGGTGTGAGCATGGATAGGGTGCATCGGTGCAGGCTCAGCTCCCGCAGGAAGCACGGTGCTGGCACAGAGGGACGGCTGCATTAACGCACCTCACCCCAGTGACACAGCAGCACAAACTGCACGAGTGGTAACCCCAGTTTTGCTGATTTAGTGCATCTGTATTAAGGGCGTGTGTTGGTGTAATTGTCCTTCTGTCATTATCCATTACACAGCTATAAATTTTCTTAATTATAGACACGGCCATATGGACACATTAGAGAGTACCAACTGCTGGGAGTGTGGAGACTGGCCAGGAGTGGACATCTGCGCTGAAGGTAAGGGAGCACGTGGAGCCAACCGGGACGCAAGGGGGCGAGGAGCAGGGAGGAAACAAGAGGGTTGGCAGAAATGTTCCTGGCCTACCCAACCCTGCTGTGGGGCACAAGATGGGACCTTGCTCCAAGGGCATCCTGCGGTTTCCCTCAGCCCTGTGGCCTCGGATTCCCTCCTGCAGGTCTGCCTGTGGTGGCCATCAGGCCCTGTGAGTGTCTCTACACAGGGACCTGTTGGAACAGGGGGTACGAGGGCAGTGGAAGGTTTCCCTGGCTCAGGCGGGATTGGGATCTCTCATCTGGAGGCCAGAAACACAGGGGAGACTTGGAGCTCTGTCTGGTTCCTGCAGGCTCAGCTTGGCATGCATGCAAATGAATACTGGCTTGCGACTTTTAAAAATAAGCAGGCTGGATTGGATTTATATTTACTTTAGGAAGGCTCAGGAGCAAGTCAGCTTCACCAAAGGAAGCCTATTTCTTCAATGGCATTTTAAAGATGATAGCACCTCTTTAGCATCATCTCTCATTACTATGACTAATCTGGAGGGAATGCCGCGAGGCTGCAGCCAGTCTGACAGCCCTGTTGACCTAGGCAAGCACAGAAAGAGGAACCTCCCCTGCCCACTAAACTACGATTCCCCTTGGAGGATGAAATCCTCTGCTCAGGCGCCGCTCCACCAAAGTCCCTGGTGCTCTGTGTGGGCATAAGGGCCAGGAGGCCTGGATTAGATTACAGGAGGGAGGCCTAAATTTAGGCGTGATTCAGTAAGTGGGTGTAGGAAATGGAAGGAAGGAGTGAAAAGAGAAGGACAAGAACAAAAGTAACAGGAATGTATAGATAGGCTGTGTCATCACATCCCTGCACGTGAGCTTTATTTTTATTTTTTAAATATCAGTAACCCTTGTTGGGTGTTCGCCCAACTGTGCTGCATAAGGAATTTACCTTAAGAACCAGAGTAGACAGGAAGTATTTGTAGAGGGATGTTGTAGTCTTTGAGGATGGCATGAACAGTATATTAAGAAAATACAAAGTACCTATGGGACAGTTGGACAAATAAATGATTGGTCAGCAGTGGTGGAGTGGAGGCTAGCTCAAACTCTGGCAGGAACAATAGGGCCAGGCGCTTACACGAAGAGGACCAACACGGTCAACGTCCTTTGCTTGAAATGCTTTTAAAGGACAATTTTGTGTGTTGCACTGAAGAAAGGTGAATGGCAGAAGGTTTCACAACGGAGTGGCAATGGGCCAGAAATACTTAGCAGCAGAATCTTGAATGTAGCTAGGATAAAATGTTAGCATATGTTGAGATCTGGACCTTACCTTAGGCTTGGTCGTAAGATTTGTACTTCCTGTCAAGAAAGAATCAAATCACAATGCTATAATCTCTGGGTTCACTGTATAAAATGGTTACCTTTTAATTAATTCAAAAATACATTTGAGATGATTATATACACATACGTAAAATGCATTCCCTCTTAGATATAAGTACCTATACCCACTTTCAGTAGATTTTTTATGCATAGCTATTTTTACAGAATATAAATGACCTATTTTCACAAGACTCTTCTCTATATTATTGTATATGTTAGCCTGTAAGGTATCTGGAATCTGAAAAGATAAAGCTAATTTATATTAGGAATATATGGAAAGGAATCTACTTGGTTTTGATAGCCTGTCTTCAAAACTGTCATATGATGTTTCTGCACCCAACTAAAGACAGAGAAGTTGCCACCTCTCTCTCCCATACTACTCTTTCCACAAAAGGATACATGCACGCATTTGGCATGGCTTCTGTTCCTCTAAAGCAGTAGGAATATCCAAAGATTTGGGGAAAACTCGGAGAAACCTTCCTAAGTATAAGAAGGTTTTTAATGCCTACGATAAAACTGGCTTACGGTTGAATTAGTGGACATTTTCTTCTTCCTTGTAATAGAGGGATTATCTTCCTCAGTTGATCTTGTCCACAACCCTGGTGTTTATGGATGAAAGATCAGGTAAAACAACAGCAGCTACCCTTTTGTTGTGACATACTGGTTCATCTTGTATTGGGAATCACTGTGGAGGAAGGACGGAGGGATGAGTTTGAACCTGCATGGGATTTAGGAGGTTGGAAGTCATTAGGAATGAGCTAATGATGGTGAAAGAGCAGGACTGGAAAAGTCCAAGGATTAGGACATCAGGAAACTAAAGATCGGTGCATCAGTCTCCAAACTAATCCTGACCTCTTGGTGAGATCATCCAGATTTAGCAGATTGCTCATCTTTTCGCCTGTGTCATCAGCAGCAGAAATTTTTTAAGTGACTTTTCTTGAACCAGGGTTTGAGGGGAGTCAGCATCTCTTTTAGAAGGCACCTTATCAAATTAACTGGTTTTCACACCTCATCTTCCCGGTGACACCCTCATGCCCCTGCCCGTGTTTTCCCTGTTTCCAGCGTGGATTCCTACTACGTGCAGCAGGGCCTCGGGCAGCCCTTCTCTCCGTGCTTGCCCTGGCCTGCGGGGACGGGCTCTGCCGGTGGCCCCACATCTCCCCGTCCCGCGATGGTGGGACGGGGTGTGAAGCGGGACCCGGCGGCCACGCAAGGCAGCAGGCCCGGAGCTCGCTCCGTGCGGGGCCTCAGGCCCC
>NW_010580568.1:102083-134017 GCF_000705375.1 Tinamus guttatus | reverse complement strand
GCGGCGGTGCGCCTCCCGCGGCACAAAGGGCCGCGGGGGAACGGCGGGAGCCCCGCGCTGCCGCCGGGGCCGCGGCCGCTCATTGTGGGGCCGCAGCGCTGCTTGCCATTTTAATGCAGCCTCCTGCTAGGGCGGCCGGGCCGGGCCGGGCCGGGCCTAGCGCGGGCCGGGCCCGGATCCTGCACCGTCATCCCGCCGCGCTCCTTCCAGCGGGGAGCACATTCCCAGGCTCGTGCCTTCCTCCTGCCGAGCGAGCGGCCCCCCGAGCCTTCCGCACTCCGCCTTTAGCCCTTATTTATTTATTTTCCCCTCGTGAACAGCCCCTTTCCTATGTACCCAGCCATTAAAGCCGTCTTTTGGGGATGGGAGACACGGTGGGTCTCGATCCATCAGCCAGGGGTGGTCGCGCTGGGCTGCCTGCAGCAGCGGTGCTGGGCTTGGAGGTCCAGGCACCAAACTCCACGGGCGGGTGGTAAATACCCCCGGCACGAGGAATTTGCCTGGGAAAGGCGGCAGTGGGCCTGGCGAGTACAGGTTCTTGCTTCAAAATATGCTTGGAAATTATGAGTGGCCAAGGTGTTTTAGGGGAAGTTTTTCACAGGGACTGCAAGGCTCGACTTCAGGATTAAAAGGTCATTATCTAAAGCTTTTCTCTATTTCATAAAATAATAGTTAAAGCTTATTTATTGTTGCAGTCACGATGTCTGTGCTTCTCGTTTTAGAAAAATCTCTAAATTGGCCTTTCCCTAATATGGGGCAAATATATACAAGGGCCTGTTTTTTTAGAGAAATATCGTGTGTTTGTTTATGTGTATGCGTGTGTAACATCTGCGTGATGCATTTTCCTTTTTTTTTTTTTTTTTTGGATAGCCCGTAGCAGCCTGCCCTTTTCTGATATCTAGGGCCTTTAACATACTGCCTGTATGCAATTTTCTTTGATTTTTATGGCCTTGGTGCTCTCCTGTGAAAGGCTGATCCGTTTGGGTCAGTTTAGGGTGTTCAGTACTTCTTTTAGTCACATCCCTTCTGTCAGTGGGTAAATACAAGTCGGAATTTGAGTGGAAAACCCTTTGATGTCTGGGGAAACTTTATGCTGGTGGCCACCTCCACCCGGAAGAGTCCGTGTGTGTCTCAGCACTGAGCAACCTTCACAGCATTATCTCAGACACCTATTTGAGTTCTGTTAGCCAATGCACAGCTGATTCGGTTGGTATTATTAACTCACTAGTATATGACAGCTTAGTTAACTATGTATCTATGCAAGAAAAGTTTAGGTTGTTTTTTGGGATGCTTGCTTTTCCTTGAGGAATTTGCATTAAGTTTTCCGGATTATGGAAGGTAGATTATTGCAACTTTTCTATTAAAAGTGCAGTAAACAAAAGCATACCTAAGCCATCCACAAGCCAGCGTCTGTCTTGTTAATGTATGGGTGTTTGTGCCTTAGTGCAAAGCAGTGAGGGAAATATTTTCCTACATGTAGTTAACTTAATAAACTTAACTGCATAAAACAGTGTCAGATGTCATTCTCTCTGAGTGATCACGTTAGATTTAGGAGGTATGTGAAGAATGTGCAGTGGAAAATTGCACATGTCGATTTTTGAGTTACGTGAAGGTTCACTGCTCTGTGCGCAGCTGTATGAGGTGAAGAGTTTTAAATGAGCGCAAGAACTGTCTTAGAAGTAGCAGCAAAGGTGAGGAATTAAACTCTTCTCAATTAAACTGGATGTGGTACTTTGAGCGTCTGCTTTCTTGTCGCTTTCCCCATTGACCGATTTACTCTTCTGTGACCAGCTAATGGACAGTTGGTCTAAACCAAAGTGGTGCAAGACAGGGCTATCGGGCTAAAGGAGAGAGGAAGACACTCACTTTATAAGGGAGTTAAATCTGCGCAGAGTGAAAGAGAGCAGCAGCGATAGCCGTGATCAGGGCAGGGATCCTATGGAAGCGTGTGACACAAGCCAGCCTCCTTGCAGTGCTTCAGCTACATGATGTGCTGTGAGTTGCCTTTTCCTACGTTTACTCTCTGTTACCTGTGGACATTGTGCTTGTAATAAGATTTATTCATACTAGGATATGGCAGCAGTGATGCATGGAGAGAGAAACTTTAAATTTACCAGGTCTGTTTATAAAAGAAAGTTGCTTCCCTTCAGTCAAAGGCGACGGCTTGCGTAGCTGATGTTAGATATATGTATAATTTGCTGCTGCTCATCCCCTGTATAGGGGAACATATCGCTACATAGTGATCAAAAACTAAAAATCAAACATTTTTTTCTTGAATGTAGTTCTTATTTCCTTAATTTTTCATTTGGTTCACGCTGCACCCTTGTTTAATGGTGTACGAATGCAGTGCAAGTTTGGCACAGGATTGTGAGGTAACAAGAATGGCTCTTGAGCTGGGAACTATCTTGGCCAAACAGTGTCCCAAGCAGCGGGTTTTGCGGGTGCCTCTTGCCTGGCTCTGTGTAAAGCACATGGTTGCAGCCCATGTGGTTGCTTCCTTTCAAAACAAACTGGGAGGATGGACATGCCTCTGCTCTGGAAGAACTAATAGCTTGTGGCAGCAACTAGTAAATTACCCCGTTGAAATTCCGAGGCCTTTTCTCACCCATAAACTAACTAAACATATTAGAGGGAAAAAAAGATTTTTTTTCTGTACCGAAAGTTGCTTTATTATGCCAAGAATTAGAGCTGTTACTGGTGACATGTTCTGCAAAGTGTAATACAGTCTCAGTCCAGACTGGGCATATATGCTTCCTCTGCAACTCATTTGTTCAAATTTATCTTACCCCATTTCGAAGAACCTGTCTTAATACAAGTCTACGGTTACGTATTTCATAAAATGCCCTCATTCAGTGAAAAGTCGCTTTTGCAGCTTAATAACTGTAGGTATCCCTAGTTTTATGGCTTTAATCGTCCTCTTTCAACCCGTTGCCCTTAGTTATATCCTTGTGTTTTGCATTATGGAAAACTAAACTTCCCCCCGCCACACACACTTCTTTTTTTCTTTTCTGCAGGGGAGCAGGGATGCAGTAAGCACATTTTCTGCATCAACCCTGCGTCCTCTTGCATCACTACTTTTTTTTTTTTTTAATACCATTTTGCTATTTAGTACAATTTAGAGTTGAGATTTGACTTCCAAGTGATTTGACAAGAACATGAAAATCTATTTTGACCTATAAAACATGTGAAAAGTGAAGTAAAAGTGTGTGAAGAAACAGTATATGAAATGTTTAAAATGGCTCTTTTTTCAGTTTCTGTGCAATTAAAAGTTGATACCTTTTCACGGATATTTTTATCACTACTGCCAGTGTTTACTGTATTTCTGTCCCCCCGTGTAATACCAGTCTTGGGTACATTAACTTATTTTTTTGCTTGTCCTCAGAGTCATAACTCCCCCCCCTCCCCCCTTTGTCCTCATGAGCATTCTGAGTTCCTGCCAATTGTATACAGTTAACTGTTCTTGTTTGTGGAAGATGGTCCCTGTTTCTGAAAGAAATGTTGTCCGGGCTCACATTTTAGATTTGGAAAGGCTGTACCAAACTGTCATGGTCACACTTAGCTCTACTCTTTTTTTTTTTTTTTTATCGTGGGAGTTAACAGTTAACTCTGTTTCCTCTTCTCTCCCTCTACTTTCTCCATCTCTGAAGGCCTCCATCATTTCTTATTCTTTCCCACCACGAGCTCCTTTACTGTCTTCTCTATTGCTTCCAGCTGATTGATAAAACGCAGCTGTATGTTTGAAAGGAGAATACCCAAACTAAAGTCACGGTGTGAACGTGGGTATCTTGCTTGTTTACATGTTCTCCTTGCCCCTTCCCCTCCCCAGCTGCAACATTTTCCCGTGAAATGAGAGATGCTCACACGGGAGGAGCTGCAAACGCTGATGGATCAGACAGCAGCCCAAATTGCATTGATGCTGTGGTTGAATATCCATACCTAAGAGTAAAGAACCTGCTGTCTTGTGCCCACTCTCAGTAATATTTAGTAACTCTGGAAACAGTTGGCCTTGGGAAAAGATGTAGGTTGCATCAATATCAGATGAAAGCAGCATCAGCAGGTTGCAGAGCGCCCTATATGTGCAGGGCATCCATGGTCCTATAGCTAGGTTTGCTTCTGTGTGCTCCCCAGGAGCTGAGTGATCAGTAGCGGTCAGATTTAGCAAACTTCTGTGAGAAGTGACCTAAATGAAATCTTGGAAAATGCATGTGAAATTCGGAAGGGAGGAATTAGCGTGCTATTCCAGGTGAACAATGTATACATTTTTTATCAGACTTCTTTACGCCATTCCACTTGTTGCATGGCATTGACTCAACTGAGAACAGGAGTAAAATCAACTGCCTGTTGTTACTAGGTCACTGTGCTAAGTAATGTAGCAAATCACGTATGTAAAAGTGCTATAATTCCAAACTTTAAAAGCACAATTAGAAATAGGTGCTGGAGACTTTGCAATCAATCAGTTTTGTACCTGCCAAATAATTTATCACAGGTAAATCTGCACAGTGCATCCAGCCTGGAGCAGTTAAACCAGTTTAGCCAGTACATCTTGCATGACATCATTCGATATTTGGGGTAAGGGTGAAAAGGAACTGGTTTAGAGCTTGTGAAGCACCCAATTTTTCTTAAATGATTATAAATTTAAAAAAGCCACTGTTTGCTTTGGGTTGTGCTGTGAGATGCCCTAGATTAGTTGTTTTAATGTAACTTTGTATCTAGTGCCTGTTATGAGTCAATTATGAAGGTGTTAAATATTGGATGACTTGCAATAGAATGTGCAGATATTCCCCAGCAAGTGTTGTCTTCTCAAATATATTATCCTTATCAATGTATATAAAATTTGGTCTGTGCTCGTTTGACATTTGCAACGTGTTTAGTGTTTATTATAAGGTGGTGTGGCAAGTAGAATGGGGGCTGTTGATTCTTGTGTTATTTTTCAAGCTATTAAATGCATGGGTTTGTTTTCCAAAAACATTTTTCTTGGTTACTTATTTAATGGTATTTAGCTCCTATGGCTTCAGTACAGTAATTTGATACACTAGCAAAAAGCTGTATATTCAAAGAATAAAAGTGCAGATAATCACTGGCAACTGCTGTAGCATAATGTATCCGTGCATATTGTTGCAGGTTTGGACTTAACTCTTAAATTTAAATATTTCTGTTGAGCCTTTTTTGACCTAGGCTTGCTAATTTTGTTAAAACAGGCTCTAACTTTAGAGGGATTGAGAGAAGTGAGTGGATTTTGAAAGTCTTGGCAGCAAAAGGAAGAAGGCTCAACCTGGAAGCACTATTTTATTCTAATTTGAGTTTCCTTGGCTTCATTAAGAGTCTGAGATTTTGTCAACTAGAAGTAATTTAGTTTATAGCCAGCTCAGGAAATTGATAGTTGAATTTTGAAAATGATTAAACTGGGCTGAATATTTGCAGTTTGACTAAGACAATTTTAGCATATCTTTTGCTGTAATACCTAGGGACTTCAAGTCTTCAGAATACAAAAGCACATTTAAAAACTATCCTGTACTGAACGTAACATGCAGCTAGAACAACACAACTCTCACAGCTCAATTATTTGGCATTGCACTTATTTTAAGACAAGTCCCTTCAAAAATGCGTGTACTGAAAAGTAAATGGTAAATTTTGGTAAAACTGTCGAATTCTATGATATAATCAGTATGGTATATATCAGTTTATTTTTCGGTGATATTTGGAAGCTGTTTTAAACATTACTGAAATAAGTTCGTTCTGACTCGTTTAATCATGAAGATGGAAACAGAAATGTCATGCTTTGTAGTGACTCCCTTCAGACACTTACAGAAAACGGGGCATTTGGCATCCTCAGAGCTGCAGTTCTCTTTGGCAGCAGCTGCCAGGTGAGCTCGGGAGTGCACATGTTGCCCAGAACCTCCTGTTTAAACTGGGAAGAGAAAACGCCAGCCCCTCCGCTCGCTTTTGGCGGCGCGCGGGGAGACAGACAGTATTCAGCCCTCTCGGTCCCGAGCAGCTTCAGGCTTTCTGCATCGAAACCAGCATCCTCATGGCTCTCTGAAGCCTCTCGCAAGCCGCTGTAAGGCAGTGTTGATAGGGAGCTGAAATGTTTTATGAGAAAAAAGTTCCAAATAGGTTCCATGCCAGGAAAGGCAGTTTTAAAATATATATATATATATAATCACACCAGTTTGATAGGAGAATATAACTCAGAGCTTTACATTTTCATGTTAAGTGATTGAATGCATTAATATAGAACTCACTTTAAATGTATAAATTGCAACATTTTTAAAACAGTTTTTCACAATTTCCCTTTTTCTGTTGTAAATATGAAAGGATGTGTAGGAGTATCATTGGTAAAAGCGTTTACCATAGCTTTAAACTTGGTCTTGTGTATTTTCTCAAGGCGCAACAGAAAAAGAATGTACTTACAAAATGGGAAATCTCTAGCTGTGCACACACATTATTATTTCCAGCATCACTGATGGAGGTTTTCATAAAGGCATGAAGATGCAAAATCCTATTAAAATTTGGCATAGGTTTTAATTTCAAATCCATCATAGTGGATCAGTATTATTCCTCTTTAAATACATCTTTAGATCAGGGAGCGGTGGTGTAAATTTATTTCATTAGGCAGCTAGTTCTTGAATGAAAAAAATAGTACAGAATTTACATTTATAGTAAATATATTAGTAATTGAGCTGATACATGTAAACATTATCTATGAGAAGTAGATTTATATTTCTGCTGCCTTTTTAAGAAAAGGCCCTTTCCCAGTGTAAAGTGTTGTATGAATTTATAGAATTTGTTACTGTGAATCTTGCTTTGGAGCTACACAAATGCTGGATGAGTTCTGGGCTCGATTTTGGAGTTCCCTGTGGATGTCAGCGCTGGGGATGTCCGAACCCTCAGCTCAGAGGGTAGCAGTCCTGCAAGGGCACCAAGGTATGCGATAATACACAGCCCTGTTGCTTCCTTGTGCTTACAGTCTACCCTTCATCCCTCCGGAGAGGATGAAGACTCCTGGTGACACGTTTTAAACTTAAATTTTTAAATATTGTGCGGTTCTTACCCTGTTTGGGAAGTGGGCACTGTAGCCTGTAGATCCTAGTTTTCAGGCCACGGGATCTGAAAGGTTGGCCGTGCTGGGCCTAGTATCTGTGTTTTCATGCATTGCTGTTTTATACACCAGCATAAAACCGTTACTGATCTATGTCCTGTTAGGCTACTCTTGCCCCTTTTGACAAGAAAACTACCTGTGATGAAATGCGCTGCTGTGCCCTAGACAGGATTCCCACCACCGTTCACTAGCAGGGATTTTGTTTCTTGGTTATGCCCTACCAGATATTTCTGGTGACCATAATCAGCTAGCAGTTTTTGAGCAAAAGTTTGCCTTGCAGCATGCCTTCTATATTCTATTGAGATAAATGGTTGATTTGCTTGCGTTAGAGATTTTAGAGATATCTGGATACTCAGATGCTGTTTTACTAGATTCACTAGCTTCAAATTCAGTGTCTTTTGCTCTCATGCCAAAAAGGTAGTAAACATAACTCAGTTTTTTCAACCCTTTCTTAAAGCTTCCCAACAGTTTGGGAAATAAAAAGGAGAAGCAGTTAAAACAGAAATTTTTGTCAGAAACTGAAACTTAACTGACTTTAAAAAGATAATGCATTCCAAAATCTTAACCAAGGATTGGTAAAAATGTAGTTTATTCAGATTTATTGCTTCAGTTATTTATTGATGTGAAAATATTTTAGTGTTCCCTGCAAATTTTCTTGTCTTTAAACCTGTTCTGTTCCTTGGGCTTGATGATTTGGTGTACAGACTGTGTAGTTTTGCCTTCCAAAGTCGTGAAGGGTTTCTTTGGGAGGTAGCAATAGATCTCTGGAAAATCCTCTCAGTCATGCTATTAGCATAGATTGTAGTCAACCCTCAGGCTAAGGGAAAAATATTCAGAAAGTTGCGGGAAAAGGGAATCTAGTTTTATGTGTGGCAGTGGCATGTTTGTAAGGCGACCTGTTTGTCCTCTGCTGTGTGCTCTGCTTTGCCAGAGCTGTACCAGGAGACAGGGGTTCTGCAGTGCTCCCTGCAGCCGAGGGAGCAGCTCAAGTGAAGGGACAGGGCTGGAGGTGTGAATGAGTGCGAGGAAGGTGTGAGTGGGTGTTGGCACCCGAGAAATGCATGTGGAACCACAGCAGCTGTCTTCAGGCTTGAAAACTAAAAAATAATAAATTCACCTCAGCTTTGTTGGTTAGTGAATTCACCTCTCTTTGTAGATCAGGAATATATTTGAACTAACTCTTTAAGACCCCTCAGCAGCCCTACGTGTAAGGAAAGCAGAGGTGTCAGCGTTAAAGCGATGAGAGCAGAGCCTTGGGTGATTCTAGTCGGTCAATTTGGAAATTGTGCTTGCACCAGAAGCATTTGTATAAACACACATTGCAGATTAATGATAAAGAATAATCAACATTTAGGTTTAGTGGCAGCTTTGAAGAGCAAAACTGAAATCAAATTCCAAAAACAGTATGGGTTGCTTGAAGTACAGCGTAGTCAAAATCTGAATGGGAGACGCAGGACTGGTGTATGTGCCCATACTGTTAAAACACGCTTTTTCAGGGAAAGTTCTGCAGATAGCACTGAATTCAAAGCCGAGCACGACATTCAGGACTCTCTCACTTGAGAGCATTATTATTGTTGCCCAACTTCTGCTTCGTTGTAGTAGCACAGACACATTCACACCGAGCAGATCTGCATTGGAGGCCCCTGTGGTCAGACATGTCCAGCATCTCCCATGTCCCCAGCGTGTCTCTGAGCAGCATGATGTCATTTGGCAGTGCAGTGGTCCAGCTACCAGGGCTGTGCACACCAAAAAGTCCTACAATTCCAGCTCCAAACTGCAGGGAAGGCCGTGAATTACAGCCAGGGGTCATTGCCTTCGTTATTCTATCAGATGACTTAAATGTTCCTGGGAGCCAAATAAGAGGTTGGATGCATCTCTATAAAGCACTGTTCCAGGGAAGAGGCATGTTCTGGAGGAGGTCTCTGCCTTTTGCCTCCTCGCTGGTGCAGCTGTTGGTGGAAGTACTTAGTGAATCAGATGAATGAAGATACCTGAGTTTAAAAAACTTACTTATTTTAGATATATTTTTAACCTTGCTCAGTTCACTGATCTTATTTGCTGTTTGGCCCTGCAAACAGCTGGGTCAGACTGAATGAAGAAGTAGTAGGAGGGATGAAAAGCTCTTAAGCCTTTAATAATTTTGCAGTGCCTTTCTCCCTCCTTCCCACCACCCATCTGTATCCTGGTTGCTAATTGGAAGAGCAGACAGGGATCTAGCAAAACTATAAGGAGAAAGATGTAATCCAAGAACTGCAATGCTGGTCTTACCATTATAAAAATTGTGTGTTGATCAGGTGCAAACCAGTTCTGGGGAAGGCCTTGTTCCCACTGCAGGCCTCGTTTTCAGTATCATCTCCCTTGTTTTTTCCATGTAGCTGAACATAGTTTCACATCTTCCAACTTGAAGATGTATCTGAAGGACCTTCAACTTTCTCACATGGACTGAATGCGTTACTATTTCCTGATATACATGTACACTAAAATCTCAGTTACCTCTGATCAAACTAGCTTTTCTTCTGATACTTTCAGTCCTCGTCAGCAGAATGATAGAAGGTTCAAGGTTACGTTTGGACCAGGGCTTGGTGCTTATTACAAGTGTCTCCCGTGAGCCAGGCTGCCTGGCCAGCTTGGTGCGTTAAATGGGAGCTGCTGGTTTGTGCAATGGAATTAGATCACACAGCAGTTTGTAGTAGGGCTCTTAGAAGAAATTTCAAGTTAAATTTTGCTGATGCTGAAACAAGTTATCAGAAAAATCTGTGAAATTTTGGCTATTTAAAATGCATTTAGCTATACATTGTGTTGTTAGCATTATGGTCATAGGCTGGTATGGTCATAATAATGCATGCATGCTAACCACCTCACAATACTGGCAGAGACTAACTGGGTACATGTTAATTTTTGATCTCCCGTTTTTATATATCTTGAAATGCATGCTAACCACCTCACGTGTATGCTTTACTCAGTCCAAAGGCAGATGTGCAGTAAAAGCATTTGAAGTTTGGGCAGGATATAGGTTTCGTAAATAGAGATGTATGTTTGTGTTTTCTGATCTAAGAACACTTTTGAAGAAATTGGAGTTGTCGAGCAACTTGTAACCTTATGGGTCGTTTCTACCCCGGCTCTTGCATGCTGGGAGCAGCCAGTTGCTACCTCCGTGTTACAAAGCCATTCTGGGTGACCGTGTCACATTGTTGATTTCTGCATCGCGCTCAGAAGTTTTTTGGCAGGAAAACAACAACATTGAAATACATGTTACTATTACCAATAAGTGATGGTGTAGGCAGCAAAATGTGCCCTGAGCAGTGACAACTCCCCTGTGAACGTCACGTATATGCTGTGATTTCTCCTGGTACCCTGTTTCTTTCTGAACAAAACTCAAAATTGCCATCATAGTTCAGACAGAACTTGCTGTGTTCTGGTTTGTGGCCATTGCCTCTTGATCCATCCCTGGGCACCGCTGCCACCGAAAAGTCTGTTTGAACAGGGATCTTCAGCATCCCATAGATGGATTTGGGATTTTTTTCCCGAGTGCTTTGTATACCCTTTGTATATCTAATTTCTTTCTTTTTTTTTTTTTGCATGTATTTTGCTGGATTGGGTTCGTGAACAAGCTGTAAAGATTCTCCTGCTTTGTGTGTGCAGATAAATATCCTTTTGTGCATCTTAACTGCTAGAAGTGCCCGTGTGGCTCCCACCCTGATAAACGCAATGTACTGCCGCTTTCCATGGGCACCTGTGCGGGCCGTGGGTTATTTTTTTCCCAGAACACTTTTTGTTTGTTTGTTTGTTTGTTTGTTTCGTGAGTCGGGGAGGGTAAATGAAATAACTGAATACTGTATCAAAGTGGATTTTCTGTTTTTCTTTTTGGTCCATGAATGCAATTTCTCTTCCTTTATAATCTCCAGAAAAAAAATAGAAAGCATTCTCTTTTCAAATCTATTTTGCCCTAATTCTTTATTATCTTTTATCTCTTTTATTATCCTTTATTGCGAAAGTGCCTTTGGTTTTTTTTTCTTTTATTCTTCTCTGAAAGAAGGTTTCCGCTGTATAGACTGAAGTATTCTTGTATGAATAAAAGTTGCAGCTAAGTTATTGCTGTTTCTACTAATCTCTATTCATTCTTAAATCCTTGTCTTATTCTGACTTTGAGCAGCAACATCTGAGGCTCATTTAGAGTTTGGGTCAGACTTGAATATAACAGCATTTGAGCCGGAGCTCTAGGCTTAAGTTCTGGTCAGTTCAGGCTGGTGAATAATGACTTTTAGATCAGAAGCTTTCAGATGATTCACACTAGTTGTAGATATGTTTTTTTTTTTTTAATTGCATGCAATTCTCTTTCTTAAGCAGTATCTCTTAAATTGCATTCTGTCTTCTGAGAAGTATCCATAGAGATTATTTTTTCTTAACTGAAAAATATTTGGAGGAACGAGTCTGGAGGCCAGAAAGAGCCAGGAATCAGATGCTGGGCACTTTGTGGTATAACTCTTACCTTTCGATTAGTTTCTCTCTCCTCTCACCTGCTGCCAGGCATCGTCTTCCCCCATGTGCGCTGCCAAGGAAAGCTCTTCACAGGCAGTTTTAATTCGTTCAAAAGTAGTTGAGGAAAAAGAAGGAACAAGTTAAAGGACCAGGAATCCTCTAAAACTGACAGCAACAGCAGGAACTGTAGGTGGACCAGGTAGATCAGGAGGAAAGTGAGTTGATAAGGGTTGTGTCACAGCTCTGTGCGATTAGCCACCTACTTTGTAAGGGCTGATGGTGACGACAGCCCCAGATGATAACTTATTTGAGAGAACTTAGGGACTTAGGGGCTTCCTGACACAGCGGACTAATCATTCATCACTAGTGGAATGAGGAATTTGAGATACAATGTAGTTAAGTGACAGTGTTTATACTAGGTTCTAGCCAGAGGCAAAGCAGGAAGATGGTAATTTTGAAAGTCCTGAGAACTTGCTTCAGCTGAGTGATGATAGCAGTGGAGCAGTGAGAATCAGGAAGATTTTCCAGGAAAAAAAAAATGAATGTTGAGGTTAGGAATATAGTTATGCAGTTAGGGTGTTTTGCAGAGTATAAAAATACTTAATTCACTGGGTAACATGCAGTAGTCAGGTGGTCAGAGCACATTTCAAGTCTGTTTCCTTGCTTTCAGGCTCTGAGAAGTTACCCAGAATGCTATTGAAACCCAATTTTGGAATTTGGCTCATCGAGTAACAAATAAAAAATGTAGTAGGTAATCTATTGTGTGTGTGTGTGTGTGTGTGTGTAAATGCACAAGAGAAACGCAAGCGTCAAGGCACTGCTTCCTGTTGATAATGTATTTCTGCTCAAAATAAAGCAGTAGTTACGACTGTCGCCACATGTAAGGTGAGTAGCTTTTCAGCGGAAAAAGGAGAAAAAACCTCCTGCCATTAAGAAAAAAAATAAATAAATTGAAGACTCTGAAGTGAGGAGCCAGCTGCATTGCACTGTATGTGCTTCACCCAGGCGCGTTGTGGTAAGGTGAGAGTGGAGCCTGTGGAAGGGGTGGCTCTTGCAAAGCCAGGAAAAGCCACGTGCCTTAGGGGAGAGCAGCTGTGGAGGACATGGAGTTTTCCAGCACAGGAAAAGGGGCTCTGGAGAAAGAGTTACCTGGGATGGTGACACACAGAGCTAGCAAGAGAGCTGAGAAAACAAACTCTGTCTGAAGCCGCGTCCCCCTGCCCTCGTCTGCCTGGGTGCGCTGTGCGAGGCCGTCCCAGGCAACATCCATGGGAGGCTTCCTTCTTTTTGACTGTGGCTCTGAAATTGCTGTTTCTAAAATAGTTGCTTGTGTTATTTGCATAAACCGCTCATTTTTGAAGCTTGCAGCTGCAAATGTTACTGTGGGATGTATAGGGGTGACGAGGAATCACATTGAAGGCAGCTGCTGCTTTACGGGGCAGGGTGTGTTTTATCAGTAGATAATTTTCATGTTTGTATTCCAGACAGTGTAATTTTGGAGTCTCGCGTTTAGTTTTTATCACCTAATGTGGCTCTGGAGTAGATTTTCTTGTGTCATTTATTTCCGTGCGTTTCTCTTAGACTTGGAAAGATAAAACCAACTTCAAAGTGTGTCCACTTTTCCATTAAAATGTCGAGTAGACCTTTTCCTGGTTGTGTTTGTCTGATGTGTGGATTTGGCTACCTGGCCCCATGGCAGCTCTTTTGGCACCAAAATAATAAGTTGGATATTTAAACTTGAATGGCTTAAACAGGAAAAACCTTTTATTACTTCTTGAAACATTTCTTTTGTTTCTATGAAAAAGAGTGACTTAAAATTGCTGACAAGAAGAGTGATAAAATTGTCAGTGCAGTATTTATCTGAGGATTAGAAAATTCCTGCCCCTTCAGGAATTCCTCTGTCAGTAACAGGAGCTAATGCATGAGTTCCTTGATTCCTCTGTGTAACAGGTTTTTAGCTGTGATTCCTTTTTGTGTAAGAATAAATAAATAAATTAAAAGGTCTTATAGATAGATGGTGTCACGTAATGAACACAGTTTGCTACCAATTTGGGCTTCTGTTCATTAGAGTGTTTTGAGTAGAGCGTCTTGTAATTTCAAAGCAGTGATGAGAAGCTCCTCTTCGTGCAGCCTGAGCCGCTTTTCCGCGGAGGCTGACCAGCCCTGCGGGCGGCAGCCAGGCTCTTTGAGGAGACTCGAGGCAGTTTTGGGGCGCTCCTGCTGAGGGGCTGCGGTTTCCCTGCCCAGCTGAGGACAGAACCGGTCCCCGCGCCGCAGTGGCCACTGCCCAGAGGCAGCAGCTTCCCGTCCTTGGGCCCATTCCAGCGTCAGGGTATCAGTGATGTGCGAGGGGCTCGGGAGACCCTCTGCCCTCGGGAAATCATTGCCCACTTCCCAGGCTTTGCGGGACAGTTTTCAGTACCAGCAGGCTGAAAGATTTAGCTTGTTGAATAACTCAAAACCTAATGGAAACTTACTGTCTTTTGGGGCTTTGGGAAATTGATGGAGAATAGAAAACCGAAATCTGTGTTTTGCGGAACAAAAGAGTGCTTTCTTGTCCAGCTCATTCTGAAGCTTTCTAACCTATAATTTTAAGATTTTTTTTTTTTTGCTTCCTCTCAGGTTGTTAATTTAGTTTTTGTTAATTACAGTGAAAAGAGATGGGAGAATTAACCCAAAGTGTGGATTTCTGTAACAAGACCCTCCTAAAATCATTATTCATCCTTCAGCCTGAAACACAGGTGGTTCTAAACTTACAAAATGGTGAAAACTGAGTTGTAGAAAATAGAAATAATAATTTTGCTAGCAAGGAAACTTGCTGAATGTTCCCCTGTGAGCGGAAAACACGTGTGTGTGCAGGAGTCGCACACGGTACCTAAGTCGCGTCTGCCCGTTTTGGTTCCTAGCTTGCATGCGCTGTCCGACGCGTCGCTGCCCTCACGGACCTGCGAGGATTGTGCTTTACCGCTGTGTCCTGGAGCAGAATGGTCCCCCTTGCAGCAGCAGGGGCACTGAGCCAGGGTCGGTGCGGGGCGCGCGTTTCCCTGCCCTGCGCTCCCTGCGGGTTTCTGGCTCTAGGCAGGCATCTTCCTTGTGTTTAATGGCTTTTGATGGGTTGCTCTTCTATTCACTTTGCTTTTGGAAGTGAATAGGGGATTAATATATGCTTTGTACTCGTTCATTTTGCTTCTGCATCTTGAATACTGAGTGCAGTCTGGTTAACCAGCCCGCAAAGCCTTCCTTTGCAAAGGTAAAGGAAGAAAGGAAAAGAGGAAAATAAAGATCATCAGAGATAGCAAATGGTTGCAGCAGGAGTAATGAGTTAGTAGACGAGGATGCTTCTGCCTGGGCTTGGCTTCCCGGGTCCGCGAGGAAAGACAGAAATCTGGAAAGTGGGAGTGATGTGAGAAATGAAGTGGAGGTTCAGCACCTTGTACGATTTCAGAATGAAGAGTCCTCAAAGGCAGTGAGCAGGTGGCAGGGTGAGAACAAACTGCAGAACAGATATTTTGTATAGCACAGCTAACCTGCGTGTCTGCTGGCCGGGGATCTTGCAGGTACTGAGAACCTGCCTGAGTTTGGGAAGCGCAGGCTGTGCCCACAGCGTGGTGTGAAACACAAGAATGTCATCCACAGCGCGTGGAACCCTGATGCCTCAGAGGAGGCAGGAAAGCGCGTCACTTTTCGCTCCGTGCCCCGGCTTCCTTTCTCCTTCTCCTTCCTTTCGTCGTTTTTCTTCCACACTGGCTCCACCCTAATCCAAGCAGATCCGATCGAGTCTCTGTTGTGGCATGAGGAGGCAGCGGTGCAGGACAGGCGCCCTGTGCTACAGGGCTCCTGAAGTCGGGGTGCAGCGCAGCGGTGACGTGCCTGATGCGCTCTTGTAATTGTTCTAGTTTTGCCTGTTTTGAGCGGTCTCCTAACTCGCTTTTCTTCCAGAGCCTTGGTAGGAAGATGCTGTTAACCCTAGTGAAAGATGGGGGTTTATTTACAACCAAAGTTTTGAAGCAAGCAGTGAAAATAGCATGAATATAAATATGAATCTGTGCTAAACCGGAATCTTAGAATCAGGAATAATGGTGAATAATGTTCTAAATTTCGATAAAGGTATGCACACTGTTTTTAAAGCTAGTGTGGGCAAGTCATGCATAATCATATTAACCTTTTCTTCAAGAAGAATAATAGAGTGTTTTAAGTTACTGTCCCAAGAGAGAACTTTCTGCTGCTTCAGTATATAGTAGGCTTTCTGTTGTAATGTTAAACAGATGTACCCCCAAACTCTCTGAAACTGGTCAGTGCTACAGAAATGAGTTCTGAAAATGTGTGTAGCTGGCCAATTACTAAACCTTGGGTGGTTTGGGTGCTGAGGATGCACATGCTCCTGCATTTTCAGGAAAAAGAGGGAGATGAGGCTGCTAATGGGGGTGTGATTGCCAGTTCGTCCCAATAAACCTGCTTAATTACCCTGCAGTTCCCTTTTTAAAGCACAGCAGGATCGCATTAAATCAGCGTGTGTCGTGGCACACAGGAGGGCAGGTGTTCCTGGCCACACCAGGAGCTCTGGTTCTCCTTGAGACTGTATCGTTTTGCCCGTGTGGCAGAAGCAGTTTTTCCGTAGAGCTTGGCAGCCTTTCTAGGATGGCCGCAGAGGAGTTCGGCTTGTGTTGCCGCAGGAGAGTGGGAACACGTAGAGAGGGGTGTGACCCTGGAGAACCACATCGTTTAGGGGTGTGTAGAAGGTTGGGACCAAGTGCCCTGTCTTCAGCAGAGATGTAATCACATTAGCATCCCTGGAATGTGCAGGAACAAGTCGGGAACTGCTTCAATAGCCCTGCTCTTGCAGATAAGCCAAGAGGAGAAGGTAGCGCAGGCCCTGCAGTTGCCATAATAGGTCCCGACACTTCTGATGGTTCAGCCTGTCCTTATCAGGGAAGAGAATAATTCATCCTGTCAACATTTCTGTGTACCACTTTTCAAGTATCAGATGAGGGTCAGAAGAGGCCTTCCTTCCATTTTCCTTCCTGCTCTCGTATTCTTTGGGAGCTTAACGTAAGACTAAGAACTCGGCAGACTAAGAAAATGGACCAGGGGATGGTCTTTGTCTTGCCCTGACGGCTGCAGAGTTGCTTAAGACACTGTGTGGGTGAAAACAGGTTAGTGAGATAGATGGATCAGTCTCTTTCTAAAAAATAATACAGCCATATTGAAGAAAAATGCTGCTGCCTGCCCAAGTTATAGTACACCTAGAGCTTAAAAAAAGGTATATGGAGAATTTTATACAATAAAAATGAGAATACTGTCAATGGCAACTGCTTCAGCACAAGTATAAGGTCATAAATACGGCAGGTAATTATAGGTGTGCTGTTAGTGTCCACCCTGCACTTTGGTTCAGGCAGCCTTTCATTGGACACTGAATTATTCCTAAAGCAAGGAGTTAAACTGCTGAAAGTTGGCAGTGATTTAGTTGCTGTTTGTTTTAATAATTTTGGGGGGTGAGTTCTGAGGTGGCAGCTTCTGGTCCACTGAATAATTGTTTATGCTACCTTAATTGCCATGTCCATAAGAAGTTAGGCACATTTTCGGTACTTACAATTTTGTTTTGTAGAATGTAGTCAGAATTCTTACGTTTTTAAAGATAAGCAGATGAATAAGCTGCAGCACAAATTACCTCCTTTGTGGAACAAGTTGTCTAAGCTGTTTGCTCTCAAACATTATGGTTTCCACAAAGTTACATTGTACCTCCTTCTCCTTTTCAATTAAGGATAACTTCTTCCCTAGGCTAAAGCTTCAGATACTGTTTACATTCCCATAACCTTATGGACATGTAGCTGTCTTGGAGTATGTTGTTTTAAGGTTGAGAAACTTCTTATTCAGTGCAGTAACTCTTGTTTTATCTGATAATTCAATAGCGAGAAAGCTTATAAATACAGTCGTATTTCCTTAATTCATTACTTTGTACTTTGGCACGGCGTGAAAACATCCCACCTCGTCAAAGCACCCCCTTACTGCCCTGTGCAGCATCGCCCCCTGCCAGGGGGCTTTTGCAGCGCACAGTCGGTAGGGCAGTAATTATTTGTTTCAGATGGCAATTAGAGGGCCAGTCTGTGTAGCAGAGTTTCTAATCCTGTGTAGCAGAGTTTCTAATCTTTTTTTTACATCTTTTCAAGGCCTGATATTCGTTCGCTCTTTATTTATTTATTTATTTATCTATATTTGTTTTAAAGCTTCTTTCCTCTTAATTTTTCTAGAGCAAATTTAGCAAGGGATGAGGCTGCTTAGAGCGTGCCCACCTAGCTCAAGGCGATCCCTCTTCCCATGCTCTTGACACCTCCTTCCTTCGTTTTGCAAACTTGCCTCTGGCCGCTTCCGTGGAAGCCTCATCCCCATAAATCCCCGGCGTCATCCTTTACACCTTGCTGCTTTGGAGATTTATGCCAAATTGCAAGTACTTCTCAACACTAAATAAAGAAAAGGTAATGAGCCATAAAGGAAGAAAAATAATAAATGAAACAAAAATAAATTGCCTCTTATTTTGCTGATATGAGAAGTAGCTTTTTACTATGAATGCAAATGACCCCCTTTCAGAAGTCAGGGTAACTGTGGCAGCACTGAGCTCTGCATCTCTCCAACCAGCAGTGTTTTAGGGCTGTAGCTGCTTCCCTTTCCCTTCCTCCCCTTCACATTGGCCGGCTGCATCTCCATTTCTTTCTCTGTTACTCTGTTCTCATTTAAAAACAGATTATTAGGCGGATTGTTTTGTTTTCAGGTGTCATTCAAATGAGAATTTGTTTGGTGCCTTTTTGGATTTTCATTACAGTACTCAAAGTCTGCCTTAAGAAATGAAGCTAAAGAGCACTTTGCATTTGATTCCTGTTCTGCCTTGTCCTTTAGTGCAGCAGAGAAGTGGAGTTTCTGTCCAAAGCACAGAGAGGCATCAGAGGCCAAATATTTTCAGACTTTCAAAAGACTGAATTTTTCCAGAGCAAGCAGATCTGGTCCTTTCTGCCAAAGAAATAATTTTGTTTTGCTTTGAACAATACTAGTTTAAAAACGAATATTGTAAATGAAGTTAAGTCATAATGTTGGAAACTTGCTTGGTTATTTTCGTAGAGCTTTTAATCCCCTGTGCCCTGGGAATAACGCTCCGCGGTGGGGCATTCGGGGCAAGGCTTTCCCAGCCTGCAGGGAGGTCGCTGGAAAGGTGCGGGTTTCACGGCAGCTGCTGATGTGATGGAATCAGCCCCGATGCGGGGCCCTTCTCAGACCCCTGGCAGAGCCTGCGCTGGGGCGTCTGCTGCAGAAAGGGCTGAAAGCAGCTGTGCCCTGTGCGCGTCTCGCTTTCACCATTTAGAGACAGGTACTTGCCCTCTTCTTCCTTGCTCCCGGTTCCCTGTTGCTTCCTTTGCCTTCAGGAGGTAACAGCTTTTACTGGCCGAGGCGGCTCTGTCCTTTCTTTGCCTCACTGCAGTTAACGGCCTTGGAAACCCCTCCGTGTACCGTGTGCTTCGGGAGTCACTCCATTTTTCGAACATATTTGTATTGTATGTTCAGTGTGTAGCTGGTATCATTCGATAACAAAGTGATTTAACTGTTAGAAGACTGATTTCAGTGAGTTTTTCGGTGAGATTTACACAGCCTTTCTTTATTCTTCTTACCACCTCATGTTTTGGCTCAGACCGTTGCTTTTCTCAGCATTTACTGGAGCTTGAATGAGCTGCTGGCATCCTCTCCCTTTCCTGGGTTAGTGAACAGAGTTATTGCGAGTACGGTATCGTGAAGCTTATCCTCCAGGACGCCGTGGAACTAGCATAAGGTGGCGATGAACAGAATAACTAATCTAACTGTCTAGATTTGAATCACACTGTGCATACTGTTCCATTAAAACAAAAAAACCCTCAAGAAATTTTTTGGAACCTTCTACGAAGTTACAAGGACCTTGGTTCTGGAATGCCCTGCAGTCCAGCAGCAGGGGAGAAAGACTCGTGTTTTCAGCTTTCTCCCCCTAAAGGCAGAATTCCAGATAGGAAGTTTGGCATATCCAAGTCTTTCCGTTGCTGCCAGCAGGGAGTGCCAGCAGTGATTTGACTTTGCTTGGATGTGTTATCACTGCAGTTGGTGCCGTTCAGTCATCGTTTCCTGGGATAGCCATGAAAGTTCTGCATGGAAGTTTATGCTGACTGTATGAGGGGCCCTGTAGGAGTCTGTGATACCGGTAGCTCCTGTCGTGAGACCGTCCTCTGAGCGAAACAGTAACACTCTAGTGTCCCTATGAACTCTCCGTTGTGGTCTCGTCAAACCTCAGAAGGAAACAGCAGTTTTTCAGTCTGCTGAAGAGGCTGCTCCAGATTCTCTGGTGGCTGCTCAATCTAAAACCCAATGAGCAACGCTATAGGTAATGTGCTAAACTGTGCACACTTGGCGACGGCCGAAATCCATAAAGCCACCAGCTCCCTGCCTTCCTTCTGAACATGTGGCAGCGCTTTGTGTAACTGCACTGCAGCCGTGGAGCTGTTTTCCACGAGTGACCTCAAGCGGATGTTTGCTGCTGAGCAACTTAGCTGAAATCTTGCAGACATGAAATTCTTCAGCAGTCCTATCTTGCAACAGGACTTGCATCACTCCAAAAACTGCATGATCCAGAGGAAGTATTTCCTGCTTTCTCATTAATAGGAAGGAAAAACCAAACTTTGAGGTTCAAGCCGCACAAGTTCAAGTAACACAAACCATAGAACAGGCAATATATCTTTCAGTGACCTTATTAAATCACCTAAATCTGACTGAACGCTCTTTTTGAGTACAGTTTTTAATCATTGCTCTATTTTCCTTCTGATTACTTAAGAATGTTAGTATTTGAATGTCAAAATGCTGTTTCCTTTGGTGCTGGCATTTGAGTTCCTCAGCGAGGAACTTGAGTTCCTCAAGAGAGGAGATGAAACATGCATTTGCAGTGGGATTCATACATGATAGTAACTTATCTGTGTAGAGCAAGTGCCAGGGATGCAGCTCGCAGATTGTACATACCAGCCGGCCCTGCTGCACTTTGTGGTTGCAAACAGGAGTTTCTTGCACTTCATCATTTCAGCATTCAAGGTCCGTTCTGCATCTTTTTCTTTTTGCTCTAAGTTACTAATGATAAGAAGTGTCTCTCCTTTGGATGCTGCCAAAAGGAAGCTCCAAAGTGTAGAGCATCTTTTCTAAACACTTAGAGCTGCAGCTGATTGCTTGTGTGTGACACTTTTCTCTATTTATTTATTCGTTTATCTTTTAATACAGTGGTTTGAGTAGACAAAAATGCTTCGTATAACCCTAAATGCTTGTTTGTTTGTTTTTTTTTGACCCACAGTAAATAATTATCATAGTTCATCATGTTGTCCTGTGTTTCTGTTCCTAATGAACTGATAATATGTCTGTGAAGTTACCCTTAGGGAGGTAGAAAACAATTTAAATGGTGTTTACATAAGTCTGATGGTATTTATCTAAAATATTGGTGATGCTTATCTTTTAAGCTGATCACTTTTGCTCTAATTTCTTAGGTATCCTCTTGCCTCTCTGCAAACCACTCAGACTTGTGAGACATAGAGAGCCGTGTCTCAGAGAAAGCTCTACTTTTTAGGACATTTTTTTCCTTGTAAAATATATTATCAGCACTTCAGTGCAAGTTTCTTAAAAGGCAATTTTGGATGAGCAGTTCGCACAGAATCGCTGTTCTGGAGCTGTTTGCTTCCTTGCATGACAACTTCAAAAATCCCGGTGTTAATTTAACATACAAGTGGTTGTCGCAATCCATCCATGTGCTGTAAGGAGGGGAAAATAGCAAGCTGCAGAAATGCTCATGGGGATCTCTGCTTCCTTCCCTTCTCTTTGCAGTTTTTCTGGTTCTTCAGCTGCAGCTACTTCACCCTGTCCCCCTTCATTTTGTTGCTAGCGCAGTTCCTACATGAGTGGGCTTGTCACAAATGCTCCTACCTGGGAGCTAATTTGCTACAAAATTTTCGCTATAAGCCCCATATTTGGAATGCTGTTTGACTTTGCGATGGTTATTTTGATGAGAAATGGGAAAGGGGCAGGGGACTGCGTTCTGTCTGTTCAGGGTATGGATTTCACTCCTGTCACAGTGCAATGTGTTGTGAGCTCAGGGACTTCCTGGAGCCTGTGTCCTTAGGAAAGTGATTTTGAGCTGATCAGTAGTCAAAGAAAGGGACCAACAAACCTGTCTTGTGCATTAGGAGAGCAATGAAATTATCATCTGTGGATGTGCGGGTGTTCTGACAAAGCAGCAAGGTTGGACCCCTCGATTTTTTGGCCAAGTTGCCGTAACTTTGTGAGACTCCTATGAGCGCCTGCCTCGGGCCAGGGCGTCTTACCCCTTGAATCGTAGCATCTGTGCCAGGCTTCTTGCTCGCTTTTTGGGCTTATGTTTGGGCAGAGGGAGGTTAGTGGCAGTGGCTGCGAGCGCGGGGACGGGCTGCGCTAACGGTAGGGATGTGGGGTGTTTTGCACAGCTTTGCAGCACCATTCCCCGCGATTTTACAGCCCTCCCGGAGCAGCAAGTGTCGACGCTGCCCCGTGCGGAGCCGCAGAGCGCGCGGAGCCCTGCCCTGTCCAGGGTGCTGAGCGCCCGCGGCCGCCCCGCCAGGGCCGCAACCCCGCGGCTCTCCCGGAGGCGCCGGGCGCCCTGTTCCAGTGCACGTCACCCCAGCTGGATGTGCAGACACCGGGAGCAGCCGCGGCGCCGGCGGAGGCTCTGCAGAGCTGGGCGCGAGGCAGTTTGTGCCCCTGCATGCCCAGAAGTACAGCAATCCCATCCGATGGGCTGCAGAGAGAAGGAGGTGCCTCTCCGTTCTTACCTTAACCCATCAGTCAAATGCATCTTTCAAATAGGCTTTCTGGTGCATGGGGTTATTTCATGCCTCCCTCTCAGTTACATTTGCATTTGTTTTAAATAGTCATCTAAGTAAAATTTAAGAGCAGAAATGAAAAGACATAGGAAAATATTTCCTCAAAAATGTTCCTGAAGTGGCAATAGGTTTTTCTTTTCCAGATTTTCTCTAGTAAGATTTAAAAGATCACCTTTACATTCCATGAAATGCTCTGTTTTCCTTTAAAAAGCAGGAACACTTAACAGTAGTTAACGTTAGATTACAAATAAGTTATTAGGAAACTGATATCTATATAAAACTTTATTCTTCAGTGAAATGTCTGAAGATTAGTCATTTAAAAGTCATTTTAATTTAATCGGACTCAATCGTTAGATACTGCCTATAGAAACATCTCTTTGAGGAGCTCCACAGTTATCTGTGTACCAGTACTATTGTTGGGCTTTGCTATGCCAGGATAATTTTAGTGGCTTCTGGGTGTTTTTTCTGGAATAAGTCTTTAAGATTTCAGTGTGTCTTAACATTTCTCTCTTCAGGTAATCCTTAATACAGCTGACTGATTGTCATTTTTTTTTTTGCTATTTTTTTCCCTGCTTTAGCTGGAGATACAGATGATCCTCCAAGAATTACTCAAAACCCTGTCATTAATGGGAATGTAGCAATGGCTGATGGACATAACAACACTGAAGAAGACATGGAAGATGGTGAGTAAATATTTGGTGAAAATGTAAGGATTTCCAGCCTCTTTATGGATTTGATGACAAAGCGATTCGTGTCTATGTGTATCTGGAGCAGCAGGTCATTGAGGAATCACTTCCTCCTGTGTTTGTGACTGCTGGATTTCCATATTGAAATCCTAGTGATTTTATCTGTTTTTCTATATTGTAATATGCTCTTCAAATGTCCTGCATCTGGTTGTTTGCTGAGAAGTGATCGTTGTCGGGATCTTCAGGAATTTAGGGTCGTTATGTGTCCCACTGTGTTGTCAGGTATTAGCTGTGATTTTAAAAAGCTTTATCTTTGTATGATAAATCAGTGTTAGCTGTTCTCTTAAGGACTTCTTTTCTTGCAACTCTGACACCCTTCCACCTGAGAATACAAGGGAAGAGATGGGTATTGATGTCATGGTAACAGGAAGGGACAATGATGATGATTTTCAAATAGTATTGTCTGTCAAAGAAAGGTTAAAATGATTGATCAGTTCTAACAAAAGTATATCCAAAAATTAGTTACTTGTATAAATAAAGCAAGAGAGAGTAAAGCTTCAGAGGCAGCTAAATAAGTCCAGGCATTATCAAGGATGGCAGGCAGTCTGACTGAGATTTACTTTCCCTTCGTTCAGAATAACTTTGACTTTTTAATCAAAAAGCTACTGTAAAACAATTCTGATTATTTACTAAATATTTGAATCATCTCCGAGTATGGTATCAAAGTGCTGTTGGGGAAAAGGGAAAAGAAGGCTCTGAAGGGACTCAGCAAAAGGTTGGTGAAAGCTTTTCTTGCCAGTGGTGCTAGTGTCCTGGGGGACTTCCAAAGCTTTGGTCCGCTCTGCTATGGGACAGCTTGAGTTTAGGAGCAAAATGCAATTATTAAGCACTGCTAATAGTTCCTCAGGATCATATTTGAATAGGGAGCGTCTGCTACGTCCTGGTGTTACAGTGCTTTTACATATAGGTAGTGCATGCTGGTGTATCGAGCAATAGTTTTAACTGCAGAAACGTTCCCTAGGGCTTGCCTCGCATCAGTGGACGATGCTTTTCCAAGCCTTGTAAATTAGCTGAGTTGTGTGATGCTGCATTATTGCCCCATCCGGGCGACTCTCGCTGCTCCCTTGCTGTTGTGGTTCGCAGCGGGGTTGCTCTCAGTGAAAATGCACAGCTGTATTTTCACTGCATCCTATTGCTGCTCCAAGATGCCTTAGCAATTAAAAGGACCTGGCTGGAGGAAAGCACTGGGCTGCTATGGAAGAGGACTTAGCCAAGTTTCATGAGAGGGCTCACCATAGTCTATGCTAAATGAGATTATGAAAAAGAATGTGCGTCATAATTCCAAATAGCAGAGAGAATAAGTTCCCTCGGACCTTAAAGTTCAAACAAAAAGTCCATACTCCTGGGTTATTGTCATTACCTGACTGAAGTATTTCTCTGGCTGATTATAGAGGCTGGGGGAATTTCAGAAGTGTTAGTTTTAGCCATATGCTGTTATTGCCATTAAAACCTTCATAGAATATTCAGACAGCTCCTTTAATAATTCATGTTCAGAATATTTAAAATAACCTTGGTGTACTTCAAAGGCAGCCACACTTACCAAAAGAATGAAGAAATTTGCTTTTCCCGTAAATGTGTGCTTCAGTTGTAAAATAGATTACTTTCTGTATTTGGAGCTCAGGTTTGAAGGCTCTGTGTCACGTCAAGGTGCTAAGCGTGACACTCAGCTCACCATGGAAAGATCCTTTTCCCTGTAGCAGGTGGAATCCTTCTTGGAAGGAGAGGAGGATGGTTGTCCCTGGAGGTGATGTTTATGGTTCTAAAGAAACTCCTGTTTCAGGGCTGACCTCTGTTCCGAGGCTGAATGTTTTGAACAGTTTCTGGTGACCGCTCCTGTGCCCTAGTGAAGAGTCCCGCTTTCCTGCGGTTTTCCCCACCCAGGAAATGCCAGGAAACCCTCTCTGAAGCATCGGCCACTCCGCGGGGATGGCTGGTTTTGGCCAGGAAGGTGGCAGTGTGCTTGTGCTGAAGCACTCTGAAACCTGAGGCAAAGGCAGCAGATGCCAACTGTTTCAGCAGCCTAGGCTAAACACAGAAGTACTGATCTTCGTTGTGAATAAAGAGGCTTTCCTGAACCATTTTAAAGTGCATCTGATGGAAGCTGGATTTTTAAATGAATTCCATTAGATGTTTTTCTTTGACTTTTGTCTCCATGGAAGGTACCTTTGGCTGCAGAGCATCTCACTTTTCTGGTCATAGAATACCCGCTGACCCATTGGCTATTTTCCATAAACAGATAAAAAAAAAAAAAGTAAAATATCTAGAAAAAAAAAGCTCTTAAGTGGTGATAGACTTCTGTCTAGCTACACTTACATGTAGGAAAAAGAATTAAAAATGCAATAATCCTTTGAACCTTTCCATTGCTTGAGGAGCTGATAGCATTCTTGAATTGTGCTATGAGGGTGGTTTCGGGTGTAGAGAGAAGGCTGGTTTCTGTTAAATTGCTTTTAAGAGATGGACTAGGAAGGCTCAGGGCTGTCAGGCTGCCCACAAGCTCAACCCCGGTGTGCGGCTCAGAATCAGGAGCTTGAAAAGACAACCAGTTAGCAAGGGCAAGGAGTGACATCTGGAAGCTCCTACATGGTGTGAACAAAACTTTTCAATCTCAGTATTGGCATTTTTTATCAAAACTGTTTAAGTCATCAAGGAGCACCTAGGACTTGCCTGATCTTTACAGTATCATTCAGCACTACCTTAGTGCATTTGGGCTTGGTGTACTGTATTTGTGGCATATACATATATATTTCATGGGTTTCTCTGCGTTCTGCATCACCTGTGAGTGCCGGGAGAACAGAAGTGTGACCATGAGGCCCTGTGCTCCCTGATGTGCTACTGGATGGTGTTAAATCCGATAGCAATTCTTCTGCCCTATAAAACTGTTCAGATGCTTATAAGTTGTTTTTTTGCCATATGCACTAGGAGACATTTCACAGTAAAAACCTGTCTGGAGCTGCCGTGGTCTCCAGCATCCTTCCCTAGTCTCACACAACGGAAGCAGAAAAGTTTTTGGTATATGAAGAACTGCGGACGTGGGAAGAAAATCAAATTGCGTTTCGTAGTAGAGAACACCCTTTCTTCTCCTTTTCTTCCCCAATACTCCTTGCACGTGTGTGTGTGTTTTACAGACACGAGTTGGCGGTCGGAAGCAACGTTCCAATTCACAGTCGAGCGCTTCAACAGGTTGAGCGAGTCAGTCCTCAGCCCACCCTGCTTTGTGCGGAATTTGCCATGGAAGATCATGGTTATGCCACGACTTTACCCAGATAGACCACACCAAAAAAGCGTAGGATTCTTCCTTCAATGCAATGCTGAGTCTGATTCCACGTAAGGCCCTCTTAATTATTTCACAAGCCCCATTTGTAGTAGTTAATCCATACTGAAAGACAGACAAATACCTACCAAAATTATTCTGCCTAGCTTTCTTTAAAAGGAAAAGGATTCTTGCAAAGTTTTGAATGTCCTTTCATCTCACCCTTCAAAAACTCAAAACATAAGAGTAATCTTTTGTTTGGGCTGAGTGGCTGGAAGTTTATGGTAGAATTTGAGTATTTTTTGAGTATATTTTTTGAGTATTTTGGGTATATTTGATTGCTGGGTTGAAGTCTTTGACTGACAATTTTCTTGGCATTGGAGGAATCTGGGTTTATTTCATGCTGAAGTGTTACTGGAGGGCTGGTAACCCACCTGAGCCATAAATCCCATCCGGTAAAGAGCACAAGCAGGTAACTGCTAGTAACAGAGGTACAGGAATATGAGAGGTAGTTGCCCTTTTAAATCGAATTTGTCATTCATTAACCAAGAGACAGTAAATGAACATTTGTGTGTTCATAGATTCCCAGGTATCCTTTCCAGTAAAGTGACTTTTTTGCATGAAACCTCACAAAATTTGCAGTTCTTGCAGAGTAGAACAGAAAATTTTGACAGTTGCCTTTTTGTAACCCAAAAGGTGAACTCTCAGGAGCTGCAAAAGGCAAAGGAGAAAGTCCTAAAGTCACAGGAGATGTGATTCACATACAGAGTCACAGAAAAGGCAAAAGATAATGTAATCCCTCAAAGCATTAAGCAGGAGGTTGCTGGTGGAGCTAAGTAGCAACGCCATCACACGAGGCCATGACAAGACTTTGTTTGAATTGATACTCAGCCTGATCATTAGCTTGCATGAGTGGGATGGATTTGAACAGGAATGATAGTAATGAAGCGTTTCTGAGAAAATTAGGGGGTTGGAGAGTTTGTGCCTTAGGAGGAATGTGGAAGAACTTCCTACCTTTCTTTAGCCAAAAGCTGCGTTAACGCTCTGTGGAGACACCAAGAGCACCACTTTCAGTCCCCCCTAACTCGCCCATCTGCACTGAAATGGGTAGAATTTCTAGCTTATCTTAGAGAGCAGTTACCTTCTTACACCTCTAACTCTGTTGCTGGTGATTGCCTGACAAGCACATTCCTAGCAGCTCTGCTGCCTGAGAGAATCTCTCTTCTAACCTTATGTTGATAATTCGACTTCAGAGCACCCCAGGGAGTCCTGCCCTCAACAATAACCAAGCACACAATATCAAAGAAGATAAAAAGGCCACAACCTTATATGTGAAAACAGTGCCCCCCGCCCTCCAAAATTTCTAATGCCTGTAAAAAGGGGATTTGGAAAGAGTTCAGAATGTTGCTTTTGTATTTATAGATCATGGTCTTGCCATGCACAAGCAGTTCTCAAGATAATCAACTACAAGGATGATGAAAAATCATTCAGTCGTCGTATTAGTCATTTGTTCTTTCATAAGGAAAATGACTGGGGCTTTTCCAACTTTATGGCCTGGAGTGTAAGTAATTGTATAAGTGTGTGTGTGTGTGTGTATATTCTTTACCAGACAGTAGTGTTGAACTTCAGCTTTTGAATAATGAAACACCTGTAGAATAATAATAATTTTTAAAAGTGATTTTTTTCTTGTGTCATTGCTGAAGATTCTTGTTTAATTTCTTATGAATTTCTGCACTTAAGTAAAAGTCATCTATAATAATTATGTTGTGAATTCTCCCTCACATTGTTTTCTCCGTATCTGAATGCTTGTTTTTTTTTTTATGCTGTGTCATAGTTATTCTGAAGCAACCTAGATTTTCCTGCATTTCCAGGTGGTGTGTGTGTGTTTCTGTGCAGGTGCTTTAATGCATTAATAATACTCCCAAACCTTATCTTAAATGGAGACAGCTTCTTAAGCAATTTGATGATTGGTCCTATAGTCTTTCATCTGTCTGAAACAGCATCCTTGAAATAGAAACAGAACTTCTGATTATTGACTTTATTATCCAGAGGAAAAAAATGATATAGTATTGGAGAACCTTAAAAGCCAGAATAGGTTTCCTAGATGGAGACATTGAAAAGAATTAAGTGGATGAAGTTAGAAAAAGATCAGTTCATGGCCTTCCACTTCTTTAGTTCATTGGCAAGAGCTCTGGTGATAGCTCAGGCTTGAGACCAAGTGCTGGCTAGTTGGATGCTTTGTTACAGCCGTGGTGTGAGATCCACAAGTTTTGCTGTTTTCGTTTCCTGCATGACTCCTGTTTTACAGGAAGTTACTGATCCTGAGAAAGGTTTTATAGAAGAGGACAAAGTGACTTTCGAGGTCTATGTTCAAGCAGACGCTCCACACGGAGTGGCGTAAGTATCACTGCTAAAAATAAAAATTGCAACTCCAGTATTCTAGCATCACCTGAGCTTGTTCAAGTATTTTGTGTTATTAATTATAGCTGTCCAGAGCCAATTTGTCTTTTTTTAATTGATGAATTCTTGCAAGGCAGTATTTTACATTAGTTGCATAGTGATTTTTTTCAAGGTTAAATTTCTAATTGCATTTTGCAGTCTAATGTTGCGGAGCTCTTTAATCCCGTATAAATTGATTTGTGGTTTAATACCTCTGCATAACTAGTTTCACCATTTCTGATCGCAGAGGTGGTGTCTCAGGCGCAGTCTGACAGCTTTGCTCTCTAGTTTGCCTTAGTTGGCTTGTTTTACAGTTGCCTTTTCTGAGTTATTCTTCTTCATGCCACTTAAATTGACTGCACTAAAATGCAGACATGCTCTTAAAAGTTTGGCTCTGGGTTCTGGTACCTTTTAATTGTAGTTTTACTGCTACAGGAACCCTTAGAACTGAGAATTTGGCAGTTCTTTATTTTGTAAAATATAATAATGAAGAGTATTTTTTTTTCTAGTAGCAATATTAGAATAAATACTCTGTATTATACTTGATTCAGATCTAACTTGTTTCTAACCACTATCTTCTAGGTGGGATTCAAAGAAGCACACAGGATATGTTGGATTAAAAAACCAGGGAGCAACTTGTTACATGAACAGTTTATTACAGACTTTGTTTTTCACAAATCAGCTACGAAAGGTAACTTAAAATATGAAAGAAAATATCCAAGATTCTGTATTAGAGGCAAAGTGTCCATTTCTTTTGTTTCCTTCCTTGTCATAAAAAGGGTTCTGACTTATCTGAGGCACTACTTACACGAGACCAAGTGGAGAAAGCTCCCTTCAACACAGCCTTTGGTTTTGCCTAAGTAGGCAAAATACCTGGTGAACCCCTGATGTAAGGGATGTTTTTTTTCAGACTTTCTTGTTAATTTTGCACTGAATTATTGCAGGAAAAAAAGAATGCTGATCCTCCTTGCAGATGAGAGAGGGAAGTAGTTTTCCTTCTAAAAATAGTTAAAACACAAAAGTCAGTTGCAACTTCTCAGCCCATAAACCACATGAAAAGTATGAGCTGTGCAGTTCATTTATCTTTTAATTTATATAACGCAGTTGAATTTTGTGTTATTGCAGCTAGCCTTTTTTGTGATGGAGAACATTGTAATTTTAATGATTTAAACAATTTCTATTTGCTTCATTTGCATTTTTTTTATATTTACCACAAATGTTGTGTCTTTGCTGAAAGGAATTGAACTTATAATATGGATTTAATAAATATTTCACTGAAAAAACAGTGGTATGTAGTAAGTAGTATGCAATTTAAAAGTAGTGAAATAGCCTTGATGGAGTAAAAAAATAACTCGTGAAAGAAATGAGATTGAAGGGACTATCTGGAAAAGGGGATATACAGGAAAAAACATGGCTCTCATTTAGTACAGGAGACTCCTACTGATTCTGATTCATGTTCCACTTTGTCATTACTGATTATTACCCTTTAATAATCAGAAAAGTCTCTCAGATATGTTGAGGATTCTCAGTGTGCTCCCTTTTGTGCTGTTGTCTCTAGTTCCCTATTTTTACCCAAGTATTTTGTGTTTGCAAGCTTGCCCCTCACACCTACTGTCTATTTCTTAGTGAAAATGTTCTCTCCTGACCTCTGCCTTCTCTTATGTATGTGTAAGCAGTTACACCTCTATTAAGCTTTGTTTTCTCCAAAAGGAGCAGGCTGAAATTTTTCTTCCCAACATTTTTATATTCCTCTGTCTTTATCACTATTATTTTTATCACTGTGGCCTGCAAGTGTCCCAGTGGGATTTTTGTTTTTTTCTTTTTGCAATGTGCTGCTCGCTTTGAAGCGTTGCAAAAAAAAATAGCACAGTGAATTCGCATAGACCTGTAATTGAGATCTTAACCAGTGCCAAGCGCAAGAAATACCTTTCCTTGTTTTCCATATTGCACCTATTCCTTTTTTTTGCAAGAGGTATAATTTATTCATTCAGTTTATCATTCATTATAATGCCTATTCTTTTTGCTGAGTACTCATAATGTTTGTGCATTTTACGTTTTTGGACGACCTCTTATCACTCTTGGAAGAAAAACGTGTTTTTATAACGGTTGCGTCTAATCCAGTTGAGTAGCCCTTTTCAGAAATGCTTTGTCAGTAGATTCATAAGTGCCATGAAATAATACTGTTCTGTGAAGAAGAAATTCTTATTGTCATGTAGGTTTGTTTCAGCTAAACTGATCTGTGCAGGCACTGCCCGTGTACCTCCCTTGTGTCCCCAAATACACATCAGTGTGTAGGGCTGCTCAAAATCTACTCTGGTAAAGCTCAAGTGCCTGGCTGGTAACTGCAGCTTTCCTTACAAGAAGGATAACGGCCGGCAGCTGAAATGCCGATTCTCCTCTTATCCCTAAGGTTTTCAAAGCTCTTTATAAATAAAACAGACTAGTACTTTTGGGCAGTGTTAATACTCATTTGCCGTTATTGATGTCTTGGTTTGTCAAGAGGAATTTTTAGCATTTAATATTTATTTTTTATAACTCTTAAAAAAAAAAAAAAAAAAAAAACTATGGAAATGTGCCGGTACTGGTTAGGGATTTTCATTAGTTTGTTGGAATTATTTTGAAATTGTGTGTTCTGATACTAGGAAGCAAAGTGTTCCCAGGCAGGGTGGTGCAGCCTCGCCCCGGGCTGCCTGGGGAGGATGTGGGATCTGTGTGTGCAGAGGCGCTCTGAGCCCGCCTGGACGCGGCCCCGAGCCCCAACCCTGCCCGCTTGGTAGAGATAGCAAGTCGTGGCCCAGGGAATTGGCAGAAATCATTGCAGGAAGCATTACTGAGATTCAGTCATTAAGTTGATCTTCAGCAACGAGTTTTGAAGATGATTTTTCCCCGCTAATTTGTGAAATTGAAAAAGCAGTCCGAGCACATTTTGAAATCTTGGAGAAGGAGAGTAAAGGCAGATTGGTCTTGAACATTTGCAAAGCGCTGAGTACGTGTCCCCCAACAGCTCAGCTGCACTGTGGAAG
>NW_010580568.1:79991-102055 GCF_000705375.1 Tinamus guttatus | reverse complement strand
GCGAAGTGTGGGGTAAGTCCGGCGTGCTGCCAGCCAGGGCTGAGGTCCCGGCACGCGGGCGCGGAGTGAGAACCGCTGCCACTGCAGGGCGGGCTGCGCTCACGGAACGGCCCGCTCTTCTGTGCCCGCTCATTTGTGGCCCTTTTTTTTTTTTTTTTTCTTTTTTCTTTCATATATATGTAGTGCCAAACTGAAGCAAAAAAAAATTCTTTTGAAAAGTCTGGTGTTATTCAGTATATCAGGTCCTGCTGTTAGGACATATTAAGGCATATTAAGATATAAGGCATATTAAGACATAGACATGGCAGGCACGATAAATTGTTTAAAGATGTTGAATTCTTTGGTGTATTTTCCAAGTTGGAGTAAGGGAACTATTTAGATACAGTTACCGTGATTGGAGTTAGTTGTTCAGGTTTTCTAGCCGTGTTGCTCTAAGAAGAGGGAGTCCAGTTAATTTATAGAACATTGCAGTAGGAGATTTTATTTTATTTTTGGACTCTTGGGAGTGATGATTATATGGAGTTATATATGAAGCAAGGCATTGAGGAGGGAAGAATGTGTTTAAAAAATGAGCTGTGAAGTTTTCCTTAGGTGCTAATGGAAGTAAATGCTTTCTTCAGGCCGTGTACATGATGCCCACAGAAGGAGATGATTCCTCCAAAAGTGTTCCCTTAGCATTGCAACGAGTGTTCTACGAACTGCAACATAGTGACAAGCCGGTGGGAACTAAAAAGTTAACAAAATCTTTTGGGTAAGTTTCAGGCGTTTGGCATATATATTGGTATCTTATAGGCTTCATAAACTTTTCTTTAAAATGTTTTATTTAAATTAGACTGTTGTTAGAGGGGTGCAGAGAGCTGTTAATATTGCATTATTGCTGATCACTCTTTTTTCTTAGTTAGCATGGATACGTTTTTATTTCTAGGCCCGTACTACAGTCAGCTTATTCAAAGATTATGTTTTTTTATACAGAGTCATCAAACACAATGGTTAATAGCTGGATTAGCATTCACTTGTTAACTAGATAGTGTGATGCACTTAAATAAGTAAAATCCAGAACAAAGTACAAAATTGAAATGTGCGGGTGTCCTTTTATTTTTATATTTCACCAGTATCCAGCTCATTCTCTGGTCGGTCTAGTACTTGTGGTTGTGATGTAGTGTTAAAAAGTGTAAATTAAGTTTGGAATATTGAGACCTGAAAGTATACGACCTAGCTATGTTAAGACTTTTTTTAAACTATCACTGTGCACAAATTAGCATAGAGTATAAAGATTAGCATAAGTTTTATGGTTTCTCTTTGCACTTTGTGTAATGTGAAGATTTTTCTTTTTAATCAAAAATGGTTCTAAATTTTCTTATTGACACTCCTGCTGTCCCACTGGACTCACAGGAGTTGCTAATATAAGTATTTTGTCTTGAGGTAGTGTCGGGTGTCATCCTGAGTAGCAGGACAAGACCTTTCCTCGGGGCGTTGTGAGGTGCTTAATTCTGTATGTGAGTGGAAGGTCTCACATGCGTGCTCCTATGTGCCCGTTGTGTTGGGTATGCCTGAGGACCGGTCTTTATCCTCCCTTGCGTGAGAGGAGTTCGTGGCTGGGAGACGCCGGCTCTGGCGTGGACGTAGCGGAGGTTTTCTTGGCTACCGCGAGTTCCCGAGGAGCCCGGCGTTGGCTCCTGGCAGCAGGAAGCGCCGCGGCTGCCTGGAGCAGCCCTCCTCTCTCACTAATATGAGTGTGTGACTCTGTTACTCCGTTTTGTGGCTCGAGATGGCCAGTATTTAACGTGGAGGGTGGCTCATGCGCAGCGCGGGTGCTGTGTGTGAGGGGGCTGGTGCCCCTGCGTCCCTGGAGGCCCCGTATGTGTGGAGATGGAGTGTGAGGAGGAGCACGGAGGGGCTGCTATTTCTTGCAACCCGTTTACTTCCTGCGCACATAACCCCTGATCTCTGCCTGCCTGCCTGCACCCGAAGGGCTCTCAGAAAAGATGCAGCCAGCAAAGGAGTCCCCGCAAGGCGCTGAGCATGCCAGCCGCTCCCAGGGCTTTTCCCTAAGAGCGTTTTGCCATGAAGAAGGTAGAGGCCGGGGGGCGGACGGCTGGCAGCAGTGCCCTCCGGGCCCATTCCCGGCGCCGTCCTGGGATGAGGGGGCCGTGGGGCACAGACTGGCTGCCAGAATATCCCCCGGCTCCCACCCTGCTCCCACCTAGGTGCTTGCAGCAGAAATGGATCTAGAGCTGGTTGGGAGCCAAGTAAATCCTACAGAATAATAATAATAATAATAAAAAGCATTAAGCACTAAATCTTGCAGTCTTTATGTCTTACTCTATTAAATTCTGAGAGGTGGCATGAAAATGTCTTTTATGTTGTAAATCTGCTTTATAATGTAGTAATTTTGTGTTTTGCCTTATAAAGGTGGGAAACTTTAGACAGCTTCATGCAACACGATGTCCAGGAATTATGTCGAGTGGTACGTTTTTGGCATTTCTCACTAATCCTAGCAAATACATGTATGTTGCATAATATTGTCTCTTAATACTGTATATATTATACTGTTTAGTAAACCCTTAATAATAATGGCAGTGTCTAATTTGAGCCATGCCTCTAAGGCTTAGAATTTTTGTTTGCATATGCATCTGTCTTCTGCCTCTGAATAGTTTTTTTGGGGGGTGGAGGGTTATTTGTTTGTTTTCCCTTCTTCTTTACAAAGGGCTGGTTGTAGCCCTCTGGGAATGAAGAATTAGGGGATCATTTATGAAGAATGGGGAAGGTTGAAAAGAGAGAGAGTGTCTGTGCTTGTGGTCCCTAAGAGCCATAGAGGGAAGGGGCAAGTACATCATTACACTTGTGAGGGTTCCAAAGTCAAAGGGAAGGGAAGTCCTCAGTGCAGTTTTTGAGAGAGGGATTTAAGGAGTAGAAAAGAGTCCTCTAGGAATTGCCTAAAAATTAACTTTAATGTGAGTGGCTCAGCACTCAATCAGTGAATTAAAGTTACCTGTTTGGTCAATAAATTCAAGAAATATCCAAGTTGACTCTGCTTTAAAAATTAATCTTTCTTTCAGCTGCTTGATAATGTGGAGAACAAAATGAAAGGCACGTGTGTAGAAGGCACTATTCCTAAATTGTTCAGAGGGAAGATGGTGGTAAGTATTTAAACTGGTGATATATTTTTTTAAACAAATTCTGTTACTTGTGTATGTTGAAATCCTTTTTTTTTTTTTTTTTAATTTTTGTTTACAGTCTTATATCCAGTGCAAACATGTAGACTATCGATCTGAACGAATAGAAGATTATTATGACATTCAGCTAAGTATAAAGGGAAAGAAAAATAGTAAGTAGTACATTGTGATATGCGCAAATCGAATACCTCAATGTGTTGGGCTTTTTTGTCAGATGCGTGGTGCCTTTTGATTTCAAATGGGTTTCAAAATCCTGACTTTTAGTTCAGAGAAAAAAATCTTCAGTTTGGACGCCTCATTGAAAATCTTTCCTATAGCAAATATTTCTACTTGTGTTAGCTTTCTTCCCTTTTCCGTTCCTGTTTCCCTTCCTTGCACCATCCCCATAGTTACCTTACTGAGCATTTTACATAAAATTCTGCATTTCAGGGGTTTTCCAAGTGTTGTGAAAGTGCCTACTATGTTCGCTCACATTGTCACAGTAGATGGTACCTTGTATATAAAAGTAAACTTGTAGGAAATAAATTCCAAATGAGGCTGACCATGGTAATAAGCAAATGAGTTAACTAATCAGAGCAGCCTAGTGGTAGTTTCTTATTATCACTTCAGCAGGCAGTTGGCATGCAAGACATGAAAAAGGACATTTAAGACTCCAGCAAGCAAAATTAGCTAGCTTGATATTTAGCAATCGAGCACTGAGAATAGGAAATTTGACAGACAAGTGCAACTATTTGATTTAGAAAACTGTTAATATTATTGTATGCCCTCTCCAATTTTGATACATCGCATGATGTTTGTAAGCAATGTACAGCTTTCTTTTTCTCTTTATAAAGACAGAAATATTCAAATAAGAGCTCTGAAGTCTTAATATGTTATTTTCTGAATGTATTGGTAGGCCTGGATGCTAAAGTAAATTTCTGTTTTTCTTCTTCTCTCCCTATTATTCCCAAATCTTTTTTCCTGCAGTATTTGAGTCCTTCATCGACTATGTCGCAGTGGAGCAGTTGGATGGAGATAACAAGTATGATGCAGGAGAACATGGCTTGCAGGTATTTTTTGCACTCTTTTAGTGCATGTTTTGGTGTCAGGACTATAGAATGCCAGCCCACAGGAGATGGGTCTACAGCAAGTAGTTTATAGTTGCTGGAAGTTGTTGTAATACCAACCTTCCCTTTCATTCCCAATGTCCAGGAGGCAGAGAAAGGTGTGAAGTTCCTAACATTGCCACCAGTATTACACCTACAACTCATGAGATTTATGTATGATCCTCAAACTGACCAAAATATCAAGATAAATGATAGGTAAGTTTTTGCCTTATAGAATTTGAATTTCTTGATATGTTTTATAAAATAATCAAAATTCTGGTTTTGAATCAGCACCAGGAAAGTGCAGTGGCATATGTTGTAGATTGCTAAGAGATGCACCAATTGAGTATTAAGTTGCTGAGTGACAAATTTATTACCTTAGTCATTTATAGGTATTATTTGGGATGTGAAGTAAATAAGTTTTATTTGTTTTGGTTTTGTTTTTTTATAATATGATATGTGGAGCATTCTTTGTGCCATCTGTGGAAAGTTGGAATGTTCCCTTAGGCTGCCCCAAGAATAAGTAGGACAAATAAGTAATCCTTCCCTTTGCCTCCATACATTTCCATGCCTAGTTACTATCTCTAGAAATAGATGGTTCCCCAAGGACATGTGTATTTGTTTGGAAACAAAATCCTTATTTCACTAATAAAATAGAAGTGTCACTTCAGCACTTGAAAGACGTTCCAAAGTAATATTTCAGTCAGCAGTGTAATATTTGGCATTATAATTATAGCTGTTCAATTCTTTCAGCTTGCTTTGAGGGCAAGTATTGATGTCCTTCAGCATAATAATAAGACGTGTCTGTCTCAAGTAAAAATAAAACTGTCTTAATTCTTTTCCAAACTAGGTTTGAATTTCCTGAACAGTTGCCACTAGATGAATTTTTGCAAAAAACAGATCCTAAAGATCCTGCTAATTACATTCTTCATGCGGTTCTAGTACACAGTGGAGATAACCATGGTGGACATTATGTTGTTTACTTAAATCCAAAGGGGGATGGCAAAGTGAGTATGGAAACCCGACTGAACATATTTGTGTTTTGCAAATATATCCTTGTGATTTTCCTAATGGTCACATCTTTGGAATTTTTGTTTCCTAACAGCATGCTGGGATGCTCCTTCATGGAGGAATCAAATCCATGTGTGATGCAGTTCTTAGCTTGATTTTTTTCTTTTCTTTTTTTTTTTTTCTTTTTTTTTTTTTTTTGCCTTATGACACCTATTTTATTACATTTGGGAAACATACTTAGTATTTTAAGACAGAAGCCAAACCAGCAGACCTTATTTCTGTGCTTTTTTTTTTTTTTTTTGCTCTTCAGGGAGAAGTGAGCTTTCAGAGACAGTAGAGTCACATTTTTCCTTAAGAAGAGCAAATTCATATTTACTGTTGGCTTTTGGCCAAAGACATTAACTAAGGGAATCCCTTCAGTCATGTGTATTTATACATATTGCACTTGTACAGCAAGCATATTCTATCCAGTATTTTTTTAAGATGTCTGAACACTGGAGCAAACTTGAATGTTTTAATGTTTTTGGGACTGTGTAGTTCACTTCTCCTGTACGTCCCACTCTGTCAGCTCTAGGTGACTGGAGTGGACTGGATGTTTGTCAGTCAGGTGCCTCTTCTCTTGTTTCCTGTTTTTGTGTGTGCATGACCAGTAGTAGTAAAATTAGTAGTCAGATTTTTCTGTTAATTTGTTGCTATCCATCTTTCATTCTTAATTCTATAGCAGATAAAAGTTGCAGTTTGGAATGATTTTATTTCAAAATTGCTGTAAAGCACTTTAAATTTGCTAATGTTAATCAGGTATCTTGTGCACCACTGTCTTTTATTTTACACCAGATGAGGTCTGTTATCTGAACTTCATACAGGAATGCAGTATATTTGAATAAGAATTGTAAGATAAATTATTTGAATGATTACTTGGATAAAATCTTCTGAAATTCTGTGTAAAGTGTTCGAATATTTTAGAAAGGATGTGGTGATTTATTGCCTTATGTCAACTTGAAGTTAGCAGGTTGCAGAAACTGCACTGAACTAGTTCTTGAATAATAATAATTAATATTATTTTAACTTGCGTTGCTTGAAGAGAAATTCTAGGCTCTTCAAAGCATTGAAAGACATGCCAGAAATAGAATTAACTTGTCATTCAAGAACATCTTTTGTATGTGAAATTACATTTATATACAATTTTCTCCCTAGTGGTGTAAATTTGATGATGATGTTGTATCAAGATGTACAAAGGAAGAAGCAATCGAACACAATTATGGAGGTCATGACGACGACTTATCTGTACGGCATTGTACTAATGCCTACATGTTGGTTTACATCAGGGAATCAAAATTAAGTATGTATACCCTGTCTGTGTGTGTTCCAACTGAGCTTGACATGCAGAAATACAGCCCTATTGTACTTCTGGCCTGTTTATGGTCTTCCTATACAAAAGTTTATTTGATGTAGGAATGATTTTCTTAAGTATAATTAAAATTTACAAATTCAAATGGATCATCCAGCCTTTGACTTGCTTCTGGAAAGATCGGTCTCATCTAGTGATAGATAGATGCAAATATGTAGATACATGTATGATACATGCAGATAAATGTATGTTTCAAAATTTACCTGTATGATACATGCAGATAAATGTATGTTTCAAAATTTACCTGTATGATACATGCAGATAAATGTATGTTTCAAAATTTGAGTAGTAGTAAATACTTTTTTAATCATAAAATGAATGTTTAGTTCAACAGGGTGTGTTACATATTTCATGGAAGCAAAGCATTTTAGCTGAGGTGTTCTTGCATGATCATATCAAGTAATGTTTTTAATTAAAACATGAAAATACCATCTCTGACTTAAATCAATGGAGTGTCAAGTGTGTATGAAAACTGTCCAGCATAAATGTGAATTGACATGCCAAGATCTGCATTGCAGGTGAGGTTTTGCAGCCTGTCACGGACCATGATATTCCCCAGCAACTTGTAGAAAGGCTACAAGAAGAGAAGAGAATAGAGGCTCAGAAGAGGAAGGAAAGGCAGGAAGCTCATCTCTATATGCAAGTGCAGGTCAGCTTTCGAACCGGATCGAGTTGCAAGCAACTTATTATCAAAATTTGGAATATTGAGCCACCCAAGATGAAACTTGATTTTCAGTTTTCAGCTACTTGTTTTTATTTAGCGTTGCAAGTTCTGAGTGGGATTTTAGTGTTTAAAAGCGCCCTCACACCTGCACTAAGTCCCAGTGAAACAAGCAGTGCTCCTCTGGGAATGACAGTTTTTGGGGGCATTTCTGTTTTCTGTAGAAGTGTGGGAAAAGTTATATGCTTACAAGTAAAAATAGTAAATTCAGGTAAAAGGAAAAGGACTAGATTATGCTGAATGGATGTTCTGCTACTGCACTGTCATCTCCTTCAGGAATTATCTTCTAAAATTAGAATGTATCTAGCCATACACTGCAATCCTGGGCTTCTGCCAAAGTGAGCTCATTAGGTTTGAGGAGAAAAGGGGGGAAGAGCTTATATTTGCAGTTAGTGGTTTTGGGAAAGCCAAATGGATGGATGATTAGGAATTGCCTTAAGGAATGCTGCTTATGGCTTTTCCAGAGCCCGTCTAGCTGAAGAGAGACAGGCCCATTTTCCATTTGCCCCAGTGTTTCCTTGGTTTGCTCTTCGTGGTGCTTGTAAGGAGGAACACCAGTAAAGCTCAGCTTGTTCTGCACAACGGTTACACTAGAGCTGTTCTAGTTAGCAGGGTGGTGCAATCTTGTTTTCTGTCAGCTGAGACCGCATAAGGACTGCGCAGACACAGGGAAACTGTTAGTCCCTTGCATAGCCTATTTCGAATGCCAGGATTATACAGTACATGTTTCCAAGACTGGGATAAGTGTCACTGGCTCTTTATTGTTTGGGATTTGTCAGAATTAGTGTATTTTAATTACTTATGTTGATTTGAGTATCACAAATTTTTTATTTCATTATATCCTACGTTCTTGGAAATTTTTCTTCAGGAGAACACAATATGCACAGTGTGAAACTATCCAGTAAGCCAGTGATGTTACACAGTAAAGTGTCTTCAAAAAGGTATAATATTCTGCAGCTGAGTTAATATGAATAATAACCTCTAAATGTGAATTTTCAGATAGTGGCAGAAGATCAGTTCTGTGGCCACCAAGGCAATGATATGTATGATGAAGAAAAAGTGAAATACACTGTTTTCAAAGTATTAAAAAACTCCACACTTACGGAATTTGTGCAAAATCTTTCGCAAACAATGGTAAGTTGTCTGCAGAGGACTCTCTATCTATGTTTTACTACGTTATGTTCTCTTAGTGCAGCAGCACTCAGTCATTCTTTAGAGCTTTTTATAAAAGGATCAGTTTTGACTAAGTTTAATAAATGTTTGTAATCTTCTTTCTTTTTTTTTTCTTTTTTTCTTTTTTCTCCCTTTTCCCTGTCATAATTATTACTTATTGTAGGGATTTCCACAGGATCAAATCAGATTATGGCCAATGCAAGCCAGAAGTAATGGAACAAAAAGACCTGCAATGTTAGATAATGAAGCAGATGGCAATAAAACGGTAACTATCCACTGGCAGAGGACGTTATTTCTCTGTCATTCATGAGGGTCAGTCCCTGCTAAGAATCTGTAAATTTGGGACATGGGATTTTTTTTTTTTTTTTTTTTTGGTAAGGGTTTTAAATTAACCTCTATTTGGTGATGTTTGTTTTTTTGAAAAGATTTGAGATTTAGTGGAATGTTATTTTGTGAGAGAGGGGAGAAAATCTGGTGGATGCTCTTACCTCAATAAAGAAAACACATGATCTTGATCTATGTGCTATTTTTTAAACATAAGTGTTGCTTGAACCATTTTGGTATCTGGGCAGTAGTACTGGATTTAGTCACATGTATTGCGTAAAATGTTGCACCTAAATATTCCCTCCAAAATATATGGTGAAATTCTTGTTTGTCTGATCGAAATGCGGATACCAAATTATATTCTCCAGAGTCTTTTCTTCTTTTTTCTTGTATTTCTAAACAGATGATTGAGCTCAGTGACAATGAAAATCCATGGACAATATTTTTGGAAACAGTAGATCCAGAGATGGCTGCTACTGGAGCAACATTACCCAAGTTTGATAAAGATCGTAAGCATATAAACTAAAACTTGAGTAAATACATAATACTCTTATTTTATGTACCCCTCAGAAAACATTATGTGCTTTTTTCCATGATGTCATTGATGTACTCATCAGACTGCAGTGCTGATACTTGTTTTTCTCTTGTTCTTTTCTTCTCCCTCATTTCAAGATTGAGGACATTGTCATATGGTTTTAAAAACACTGAAGAAATTTGAACTTCTATAGGTTCTCTATATATAAATTCAGTATGCAGTAATATTTGAAGAACACCAGTTGTATATCAAAAGACATTTTTTAATATTTTAAAGAAAAATAAGTTTTTTTGAGATATACTCAAATAAGCCTTACTTAAAATTAATTTTTGCTTTTTAATTAGACGATGTAATGTTGTTCCTGAAGATGTATGATCCGAAGACTCGGAGTTTGAATTATTGTGGACATATCTACACACCTATATCCTGCAAAATACGTGAGTTCTATAATTCAGTTTCGTTGCTGTTGGCTGTCATTTAACTTTTTTGTTGCTGGTTGGCCCTATTCACCAGGTGGTGCTGAATGCAACGGGCTGTTTCACCCCTGCTTAACCACTCTGGGATATGCTGTTGCTCCCCATTTTTTTTCTATCTTGTATTTCAGTTGGGTTTCGTGACGTATAGACCTAAAGGAAGTACTTAGGGCTCTTCATACAACTTTTCCCAGTAGTAACCTAGGCCAGCTGGTCAGACTGAAATTTGTTGTGAGCCTTGGTTCCATCGAACAAATTTAGCAAATATCCACTGAGTAGAAATGCTTTGACTTGTCACTTTGAGAGTCTCCTTCTAATGACTTGTATGTGCTTTCAGTTTTTGTATTTTAGCTATGTGACTTTAAGGTCACATACAAAAACTGAAAGAAATGAAAATTCCTCTAAGAGGAGGAGCAATGTCGTTCAATCTGTGTGTTCCTGAATGGCCTTCCACATTTGGTTTCTTTTGTTCCGTTCAGATGAATGGAGCAAAACTTAAAGCCTGTGTTTGTATAGGAAGCTATAACCTAGTAGGTTCCCTGTCCCAGGTGTTATAAAACTTTAACCAGGATCAGAAAAAATACTTTTTCTTTTTTCTTTCTTTCTTTTTTTTTTGCAAGCAGCTCTCACCAGCACCTGAAGCTGCAATGCATTTCATATATATATTTTTTCTTTTCCAATAGGTGACTTGCTTCCAGTTATGTGTGAGAGAGCAGGATTTCCACAAGAAACTAACCTTGTCCTCTATGAGGTTTGGATTGTTAGATTTATTTATTATACAAATTGTGATCAGTGTACCAGTGGAAAGGTTTGTTTGAGGATAGATTGCTATGTGATTAAAATATTCTAGTCTTTTTTTAAAAAAAAAAAAAAAAAAAAAGGGGCAAGGAAAACATTCTCTAGATAACACTGTGTGCATGCAGATAGGTAGAACTGCAAAGCCTAATACAGCAGGTGTGATTTAGCTATCTCCCCTATAACAGAGGAGAATATTAAACCCAATGTTGTCACTTACAGAACTACAGTCCCTTGCCCTGCAGGGACCTTCTGACCAGGGAACACTTGTGTCCTGAAGCAGGTGGTTCAGAGAGGTTGTGGATATCTCCATCCATGGATGTTTTCAGAAATTGAGAGAGCGACCTGCTCTTACTTGAAAGTAGGCCCTGCTTTGACCAGGAGGCCAGACTAGAGACCTCCAGTGGTCCCTTCAGACAGATCCTGCGATTCAGTACAACACTCAAATTTCACATGCTAAGCTTTTGAAATTACGCCTCTGTTTTACTGTGCTATCTTATAAAATACATACCTAGGCACCTTTCTGGGCTTCTTGCCTTTCAGTCAGTTTAAAAGAAACCCGTTGTAAAAGGCTTGCTTGCAAATTGAAGGCCAGTTGATGAAAGGCGCTTAAGAGCTAATAATAATTTGTGTATGTGTTATGATACCTTTTGAGCCACGGAACTATTAATAGGGCACTGACAAATTAGTCTCTTTTCCCAAAGAACCAAAGGATTGAGTTCCCTTGATGTTATAACTCAGAGATAACAAAATATTCTAAAGTTACGTTTTTGTATTCTTTACTGTGTAGTTAGAGAATGGTTAAAAAGATTGCTCGTTTCAGTAATTTAAAATCATAAGCATTTTGAAGTCTGCAGTGATAGAGTATCACCAGTTAGTATTAGCAGCAGTTATTCATGGAGGACTTCATGCAGATTTTTTTTGTTTTAAAACCTTGCACTTTTAAGTTACTTAATTTTAAATCTCTCTTGAAGTTAACTGAGTGTGTCCCTGTCCTCTAAGTCACTGTGTGCTGTTATTATTGGCCAGTATGCTTTCAGTGTCCTTCTTAGATTGTTGAGAAAATGTTGCACCTGCCTTTTCCTCCCCAAGTTAGAAGTTAGCTGACAAGATAGTCTGCTAACGTATTCCTGCCCAAACATAGCAATAGTAAACCTTTATAATTCCTGCATTTATTGAGTGCTGAAGGTGCAGGTCTTGCCAAAGCAAAGTCCTTGCTGTAGTAAAAACAAGGAATTGCTTTTATAGCTAGCAGTCATGCTGCTCTCTCTGGTGATTCCAGGAGTGTGCACAGAGGTCTGTGCTAAAAAGAACAGCCAGGTACTTCTCTGTGTATTTGTTTCCAAAAACCACGGGCCTCTTAAAATGTCAAACACTTTCTACCCTGTGCAGGTGAGGCTTGCCGTGTCATTCCGGTTTTAGTGCTTTTATCCCATGAAGTTAACCTACAGTATAAATACATAATTTGCATAGAGCTATTTTCAAGTATAAACATATTTAATCAGTCCTTTTTAAAAAATGAAAGTGTATTTTTGTGCAAAGATTCTGTGCTTATCTAGAGAAGCAAGTGTAGTAGGTCTTCTCCGTCTTTCTAAAAGCTGCGTCGGTGAAATGGTGACAAGATAATAACTGAATGCTAAAATACTTTATAAATTAAGATAACTTGAAAGAGAATCCTAAGGTAAACTGTTGATTTTTGAGAAGTAATTGACTGTATCAAAAAAGACATTTTTCTGACCCCTAGTTAAGATTAATTTACAAATACCTGTTCCCATTTATCTCAGTTGAACAAGATACTGGTTAGCTTGCCTTATGTTTTCTTTACTATTTTGACTCCCTTTATTTTGTCTTTTCAGTTGTCTAAATCAACTTTATTTTTCCCTTTTACTGCAGGAAGTTAAACCCAATTTAACAGAAAGGATTCAAGATTATGATGTATCCCTTGATAAAGCTCTTGATGAACTCATGGATGGTGACATCATAGTGTTTCAGAAGTAGGTATTTTTAAGGAGCCAGCTCATGGCAGATAAACCTAGTTCGCTTCGATTGCAGAGCTGCTTTAAATTTAGGGGTTTTAGTAAGAGCAAGGATAGTTTTCTAGTGACAGACAAGTTCTCAGCAGTTGTCCTTTGTCCACGCAGAAGGGAAATGAATAAATCTATATTTTGACTATCACATGCCACATTATTTAAGGAAACGATATCTTCATCTGAGTTTAGAAGACTTTGTGCTCACAAATGCTAAAATAGGCCTTAATGTTACCAAAGGGTATGATTCAGCAATACATCCAAGTCCTGCAGCTTTTTCCCTGGAGCCACCGTGACTCAGACATCGAGAAGTCTACCTGATATCAAATGTTAGGCTCTGTGCTGTAACATGGCTCTCGACTTGGAGCTCCTTTCAGCCTAGAAATGAACTGCTCTGCCTTTTCCTTTTTATTCCTGCTCACAATAAGTTCCCCATTGGTCTGCAGTGGTGAGATGCTCCTGATTCACCTGAGCATTCCCGACTCGAGTGTACTAGTCCTTCGACTGCAGGTTTCTCCCAGGCCAAAGGAGAACTCTTGTGCCTTGTGTCCGTTAAAGGGATCCCCTTTAAGCTTGTCAGGGCTATAATCAGCACTTCAATGCTCTCACTCGTGATGGTCACACCCAACTGTGTTGCTGTGTTTCTCTCCATGGGCTGACAGTGGGTGGAAGCCAGCTAGTCTATCTTCAGCACTCTTGCCCCAGATTATGTGAGATGAATGTATTTCTCATGTCATGCCTTGGAACTCGCATTCCCTGTTGACCCAGTTGGTGTTATGCACCTTTGGCTGGCTGCTGACTTTGGGTAAGTGCACAGCTTGTACCCTGGAGCTATTTCTCTGCTGAGAAGATAGGGGTACCAGTCAGTAGTGACCCTACTTAATTTCTTAACAGTGAGGGTGACAGAGCGCTGGAACAGGCTGCCCAGAGAGGTTGTGGAGTCTCCTTCTCTGGAGATCTTCAAAACCCACTTGGATGCAGTCCTGTGCCACGTGCTCTAGGTGACCCTGCGTGTGCAGAGGGGTTGGACTAGATGAGCTCTAGAGGTTCCTTCCAACCTTAAGCATTCTGTGATTCTATGACCCAAACCGACATCTGTGCAGATGTTTTTCTTCTCTCATGCAAGGGGTGTTAGCGCCACTGACCGCGGTGCAAAGTGACAAATACAGGAGCTTGGGGGAAGTTTTGGCAGGTCATAAAGGTGTGCGCTGATGTGCCAGGGATGGCGAGGGAGGGGAACAGTTACTGCTAGGATGCCTCTGTGGAACAAATAGGATCACTTCATTGCCAGAGCAGCAACGATGCGAGTGTTGCGTGCAAGGATGTTTGCTCTTGCACAGCACAGATGTGTTCAAGGGTGTGGATCACTACTGAGCATCATAGACCTACTGTGTATGAGTGGTGGCTCTCTAAAAAGGTTTCTTAACTGCACTTCTGTATTTCTCACCCGTTGCTGACCTACTGTAAAACGTGTTTGTTAAAGCCTTAGCCACTTACATGGGCAAGAGCATAATATGTGAGGGTTTCATTTGTCTGCCCTTATAGGGATGACCCAGAAAGTGATAACAGTGAGCTGCCAACAGCTAAAGAATACTTCAGAGACCTCTACCATCGTGTGGATGTCATTTTCTGTGATAAAACCATCCCCAATGACCCTGGATTTGTTGTTACTTTATCCAATAGGATGAATTACTTTCAGGTATGTATTCTAGTTGTTCCTCTGTGTTTGTCTTCTTGTTACAGAAGGGACTTTGTCATTAGATCACCAGCATGTTTTATGTACTGCCTGAAAAGAGCATTCTTGGTCTTGTTAGTTTTTTTTTTCATTATGTTACAAAAAGCTTAAGTCACTAATGTTTGTTAGAGTAAATGTTTAATAATTTTAATATTAGTAAAGGTGAATTCCAGTTGTTTGTGAGGAAAATTTCACAATAAACTATATTTAGTTAAACTAGTATTAATTTTAATGATAATATTCTTATTAAACTAATAATATGTTAATATGACTTCAGTTATTTCTGCAGAGGATTATTTTAATAGTATTAATAATTTACTTGATTTTTTTTTTCTTTACATGCTATTCTGTCCTGGAAAATGCTAATAATGAAATGATAGGATAGCTTTGAGTGACTTGTAAAAATGTTCCGTTCATTTGGTTATTAGAAAAACAGTCAGAGCCACAGCTATTTTATGGACTTAGTTTCACCACAAAACTCAACTTGTAGCCCAAACTGCATTGTGTTTTTTCACTTGCACATGGCTGTTCAGCGCTCAGTGGCACTAGATCAGTTCTGTTGTATTCATAAAGATAAAGCACAAGGACAGGACAGTTAGAATTAAAACAGGTCAATGAAAATGTAAAAAGTAAAAATTTGGCTGATATATTTAGCATCTGAGTAGATCTCAATCACTAGAGTTCTACAGTTCCTGTTATTACTGTCAAGAGGAATACATAAAAACAGACAACATTATTTTCAGTCAAAGAAAGCAGAAGTAGATTTACAGGGAAAGGGAGAGATTATTATTTTGCTATCCTTTCTCCTCAGATCTGCCATCCAGTGACACTTTCTCTTATTTCATTTTTACTTGAATTTTAAGTTGCTTGCAGATTCTTTTGGCAGGGGTGAATTGTCAAAGGATTCCCGTGCTTCTTGTGAGGCTGTGGCATGAAATACTCCAATGGGAATAACATGGGAATATCACTAGTCAAGCCAGTTTTCTTAGAGTAAATTAAAAGCCAGTGGAAAATTGGAATTTTCAAAGGACAAGCCTCACTTATCTTTCCAATAATATTATAATTGAAGAGAAAATACGGGATAAGTAGAATTATATTCAAACAGCAAGTTGTTTCCTTCTTTTGTTTTGGGCACGTTTATTGCAATAAAGGGGAAATTATCTTCTCCTTTTTTTTCTGTCGTATCTTTATCAATTAGTTATGAGATAATATGAAAGCCAGAAAAACTGAAGTTTCTTTTGCCCTGGGGGAGTGGGCATTGGGGTTTTCTTTCAGAATTTCTATAGCCTGATGTTCTGTAAGTAGTATAGTGAGTGATAATAGAGCATTTTCATAATAGAGAAATAATAGAGAACTTGAAAATTACTTTACAGGTTGCAAAGACAGTTGCACAAAGGCTTAATACAGATCCAATGCTATTACAGTTTTTCAAGTCCCAAGGGTAAGTAGAATTTTGTAAGTATAATACTCTTGCTCTGAAGCATTCGGCCAAAAATACATAGGTTACAGTTATTTCATACCTTCTATCCATGTTGCAAATTAATTCTTCCCTAATAAAACACCAGCATTCTGACCTGCACAGGGAGTAGCCAAATGGTTTAAAGAAATAGAGTCACTGGCTGTAGGGGTTCCATCAATTCAAACTTTTGTAAGGAATTTGGTAAGCATTACTGAAAAAAAGATATTTTAAGGGGTGAGTATTTATGCTAAATTTCTAAGACTGTTCATTACTTTAAAGCCTTTCTACGTAGGACAAAAGCTGTTAAATTAATTAAACTGCTAGGAAGTGGTATTTCAGTGACGCTTCCTAGAATGGAGGAGACCATAACAAGTACATATAAAAGTTGTATTTTTGCTGCGGTTACGTATTATAATAATTTTAATGCAAGAGTTACCTGACTGTCTATTTGATTATTCTTTTTGTGGAAGTCTGCAAGTGAGGATTTTTGAAGATAGCTGAGTTAAGTTTGCTGCTGCTGAAAGGGTCAGTTTTGGTTAAAGTGGGATTCCTGGCACAGCTCTATAAAACTGGATTTGAATCTATAGAAAATTGAAATGGTAGCAGAAAAATAGTGTACTGATAGTTATGTTCTAAATATGCTGCAGGAATAATGCACACAAAAACTTGGTTATCAACATTTATGTTCATGCAAATGTCGATTGCTCTTCATTAACCTGAAGGTGTTTCCCACCATCATCAGCAAACCTGTAACTCCCTGCAGCTTGCTGGGCTGTGGCCACCCAGGAACTTTGCTGTGTCATGTGGCTCCAAAATTAACCCCTCCGAGTCCAAAGTAGGTGATTTTAGTGCTGCCATAGCAGTCGTTTCAGAGGAACATTGGTCTGCCACCCTGCAGGATTGAAGTGACGCCAGGAGAGTTCACACACACGTGAATGGTATTTCGGTGCCCATGCTGGGGGCCAGTTTAAAAAAAATCACTTAAGCACTGAGTAAAATGCTGCTTGGGTTGTACAGGAAGCTAAACGAAACTGGTAGTCAGAAATAGAAATGTACTTAATATCTCGATTTGCTGTGCAGTGATGATTTATAACCAGATTTTTTTCTCTCCTTTTTTTTTTTTTTTTCTTTGAGCAGTTATAGGGATGGCCCTGGTAATCCTCTTAGACATAATTATGAAGGTACTTTAAGAGATCTTCTCCAGTTCTTCAAGCCTAGGCAACCTAAGAAACTTTACTATCAACAGGTAAGAGTCTTCTTTTTTTACAATGTATTCTAAAGCAATTCCGCTTTGAACAAAACATGCCTAAAGTGTGTCTCTTTTTCTTCTTTAAGCTCAAAATGAAAATAACTGATTTTGAAAACAGAAGAAGTTTTAAATGCATATGGCTAAATAGCCAGTTTAGGGAAGAGGTAAGTAAGATGGGCTGTGAGATTTTTTGTTTATTTCTTTTTCCAGTAAAGGTGGGATAATGTTGAGATTTATGTAGTCCTGTTTTGGGGCAACATGATATTACAACAGAGTTGTAACTTTTCAAATCAAATGTATTCATCCTTAACAGAGTTTTGGGAATTAAAGTTATTGTTCACTTCAGTAATTGTTGTTGTCTTGTAGAGATGAACTTGTATTGAAGAGAAAAATCCCGTGTTCTGCTCTAATTTGGTTGTTTATATTTACAGCCTTTCTAACAATCATTTTGTTCTACACACTACCTAGGAAATAACACTATATCCAGACAAGCATGGGTGTGTGCGGGACCTGTTAGAGGAATGTAAAAAAGCTGTAGAACTCTCCGAAAAAGGTTCAGGGAAATTAAGGTAAAGCTGGAAGATATGTCATCATGTGAATTAAATGTCATGATGTGATTTTAATGTGGACAAGTATCTTTTCAATTTAAATACTGTAGAAACCAGTTATTATGTTAAGATACTGGGAGCCTCAGGATTCTCATTTCTAGAGTGTTTTTAAATATGGATAGAAATTTTATGCATATATTTAACATTTCGTAAAGTTGTGTTCTAGAGACACATAGGATTCATCAACAGCAATTGTAAACTCACAGTGAAATAATTTTCATATGCAAGCATTTCATGCTATTTATTTCTCAGGGATTAAACAGTGGTCATTTTGAAAAGAGTTTTAAAAGTAATTTAACTTCAAATCCATTGTCCAGTAGTTGCAAGTACTGGCTTTTTTTTGCACTAAGACAGAAGTTTTTCTCTCCAAGTTTGCAACTTAATTTTTGGCAAAGACTGCATTGGTAAAGTTGCACGCTCAGTATTAATGTTGTGTTTATATTCTGACTACATGTATCTTCCTTGAGGTTTGAGAGACAGATGTTAGCTTGACTGTTTAATACTTTCCCTATCCATTTATTTTTAAGGCTGCTAGAAATTGTAAGTTACAAAATAATTGGCGTCCATCAGGAAGATGAACTGTTAGAGTGTTTGTCACCTGCAACAAGTCGAACGTTTCGAATAGAGGTAAATGCTGCTTTCTTTAAACACCTCCAGAAGCTTTAACTTTGAGCGAAGTAACTTTCAGGTGGTAATTTTCCATTTCTGGATTCGGAATTATCAAATACTGGGATATTTACGGCAAGCTTCCCCACATAGTAATATATATGTATTTTTTAAAGTAATTCTTCTGATGTTCTTCATATGCTTGCTTGTAGTGATTCCGTTTTTAGATATGTTTTTATAACAATATGTGAATGATTGGCAAGGTTCCTGTCCATAGGACTTTTCTCTCCTTAGCAGTAGTTCTCAGGTTTGTCTGGTGACTCACGGTGTAAAGTTTTATGCCTGTAACTTGCTTTGAGGCTCTGGACTTAAGTGTTCTAGAAGAGCTTGATTCCTTATGAGCTAAGGTTTGACTTTCAAAGACAAAATTGTGTGATTATTCAAAGCACATCCTCTTGCAAACCTGAGAGGAGAAAAAGAGAAAAAAAGTTTTCAATGTAAAACTATAACGAGAAGATGAGTAGATTTATAAGTTTTTTATTATGATTGATCACAACTTATGAAAGATTCTATGTTAGAAAAGTCATACGGGAAGGCTAGGAGACTGTTTTAGGAGCGTAGAGGCAGCTGAAATATATCACGTCTGAGATGATTTGTGTAAAGAGGTTTTGTCAGATGGATTGGCTCTTGATTACTTTCAAAATGAGTTGTTTTACATCAGTAGCATCACCTAATTATGCTCTTAGCTAAATAATAGAGGGTTTTTTTTGTGGATGTTTTAGCTGATTTTAGTCATACTTTTATGTCTGAATCTAGGAAATTCCTCTGGACCAGGTAGATATAGATAAAGAAAATGAGATGCTAATCACAGTGGCACATTTCCACAAAGAGGTTTTTGGGACATTTGGAATTCCATTCTTGCTGAGGATACACCAGGTACAGTATGTCTCCCTTATTCCCTTTTGGGATTATTTTAATGGCATTTTCTTATGTTTTCTTAAGTTATGCACAAGGAAACATTAGCATAAAGAGTGTACGGGAAAATATCACTCCTGTAGAAAGGTTTCTGCCCCAGATATGTGTCTCTGTGATTAAACTGCTTAGCACCTCCATTCTGTTCTGCATGTACAGATTGTTCCATTTCCAAAGCTAAGACTGCCTTTCAGTGAGTGTGTGAAATGTGTAGAAGGAACAGCCAGGGCCTGAAAATACTGTAACTGGAATATAAACAAAAAAACCCAACCAGCCTCCTTATTGCTAGTACATTCCTGGTTAGTACAGTGTGAACTCGTTGCCAAAAATGAAGAAGAGAATTCAGGCCATTGTTGCTGGGCTTCTTTTTGAGACACATGTGACTGAATTTACATTTGCTAGAATGACTTTGTATTTTATAACTCAGCTTCTTGTTAAAATTTGACGTGCTATATCTTCCAGGACTGCACGTTAATAAAAGAGTAAAAGCTAATTTTGAAAGCTTAATTAAAATTCTGAGTTTTTGTGTAGTGGTGCTTCAATGGAGTGTCATGGGGTTTTTGTTAATACCAAAGTGCATTTCTGGGGTATTTGATTACAGTGTTTTTAAAGTGGTTCTGGTTCTTACATGCTAATTTGTATGAAAATGTAGTTTCATAGTTCTGGACTGTGAAATATGTCCAGATGTCTGAATCCTGTGCATCTTACAGTATTTCTGTATTTATGGTGAATGTAGAGTAACCTTTGATTCTCAGTGGAAGCCAGTTGTACTGTGTTTCCCTGTCTGCAACAGCAGATACATCACAGATCTTTTAAATTGATGCAAGTACCTACACAGTTTGCAGAAAAATACTACCAAGAAATTATTAGCTGGCAGGGGGAAGAGGGAAATCACAAGTATAGAAGTTCTCAAAGGTAGTGTGCTTAGGAAAGTTTATTTATTTACTTAGGGTTCCAACTTGCTGTTAATTTTCTAACCTTTGTTTCATAACTTTAACGTAATTTACACATATTAATGCTTCACAATTACAAGTGCTTCGCCACTTTGAGGCAATTTGTGTAATGAGTGCATAAAATCTATAGCAAGTTGTGTGACATTCTATGTCATAGGGGATGATGCTGACATTTCTATAATTTTGAGAATAACTGCGAGATTAAGATATGCAGTGTATTTCAGTGTAATTTGAAGTAGGAAAGATAAGCAGCAGCATCTTTGTCATTGACTGTTGCTAAAAGTCTTATTGAAATTACTAGGGTGAACACTTCAGAGAGGTTATGAAGCGGATTCAGACAATGCTGGACATACAAGAAAAAGAATTTGAAAAGGTAATGGCATTTGCAAAAGTTCTTACTGCTCCTGGTAGATTCTAAAGTTTATTTTAAAAACTTGTGACATGACAGATTTTATATAAGTGAATATTTTTATTAATAGAATAGTTGGTTGACGTAGATAGTGCCTTTTCTGGGAATAATTAGGTAGGATGTCTGGGAGTGATAGTTCTGTCTTGCCATCAAACTGTTTTCAGGGCTGTAAAGTGATCTGGGTAGACTAGAGGGAGAAGGCCTCTAAGTTCATCTTGTCCTGTTGTCCAGGGTATTCACAGGGATTTTTAAATGGACTTGGCATCAGCGTCAGGTTCCCCTGGGGAATATCCCCCCCAGCCAGCTGGGAGTTAGATTCTGAAGTTAGATTTTTAGGCTTTATTTTCATGCTCTGTCTTAACAGTTTTTTTCCTGTTTGTAGTTTAAATTTGCCATTGTAATGATGGGCCGACACCAATATCTCAATGAAGATGAGTATGAAGTGAACTTGAAAGACTTTGAGCCCCAACCTGGTGAGTTGTTGGCCAACTTGGCTATTCTTCTAAGATGTCTGCTGGTGGTCAGGATGTGGTTATCCCTAGCTCTGGATTCAGAAGAAGATTTATCGTTCTTTGTGGACAAAATGTGTTTTAATTAAGCAAGTATTTATATATGCTCACGTGTCAAGTGTTCATAAACATTTTTATATTCAAATAAAATTCATTAAATGATAATGTGCTAGTTAATCTTCCAGGAGTTCCTCCATAGTCATGAAAATTTCCAGTTGAGAATGACAGCTTTGAATTTGCAAGCAGGGCTCTGTTAAAAGCCTTAAGATCAAGGGTCTGGTAGGGCCAAACACCAAAAATTCTCTGCCTTTTTTTTTTTTTCCCTAAAGCTCTGCTTTTAATTTATCTAACAGTTCTAATGAAATCCTGTAACTGTCTATATAATTAAAAGTCCCCAGAGACTTAGGTCTTGTACCATCAGTGAGTACTTTTCCAGGAACCTAGCAAAAGTGGTGGTTTCTGCAGCTAGGTTTAGGCTTATGTTTGGGAAGACAAAGTGGCTTGTCTAACTCTTGAGTATTCGCATCTGAACAAGCCATGGAGGAGCAGAGGCAGAAAATCAGCCAGGTGCCCTAGGTCCAGGAGTACAGGACAGGGCAGAACACTGAAAAGGGGAAAACTTACCCTACAATTTATTCCTCCAACAGGTATCTGAGACTAATGGGTTTTAATCTGAGAGTTTACAGGCAGTTGCTCTTGCACTGTAAAATGCTCTGAGGTGAAAAACCTCATGAAATTCAACAAGGCCAAGTGCAAGGTTCTGCACCTGGGGAGGAATAACCCCAGACACCAGTACAGGCTGGGGACCGACCTTCTGGAGAGCAGCTCTGCAGAGA
>NW_010580568.1:57455-79914 GCF_000705375.1 Tinamus guttatus | reverse complement strand
TGTGTCCAGTTCTGGGCTCCACAGTATAAGAGGGATGTGGAGCTGCTGGAGAGAGTCCAGCACAGGGCCACAAGGATGATCAGGGGCCTGGAACATCTGCCCTATGAGGAGGGACTCAGAGAGTGAGACCTGACAGAGCACTGGAACAGGCTGTCCAGAGAGGTTGTGGAGTCTCCTTCTCTGGAGGTCTTCAAAACCCCCTTGGACGCAGTCCTGTGCCACGTGCTCTAGGTGACCCGGCGTGTGCAGGGGGGTTGGACTAGATGATCTCTAGAGGTCCCTTCCAACCTTAAGCATTCTATGATTCTATAATGCATTCCCATTGAAGCTCCTGGTTGTGCTGGTAATATGGGACTCGGACTTTCTTAGTAAATGATATTTGAAGGCTCCCAGGTTTTTTACAAGTGTCAATTTGAGTTCATATTACACTGATTGAACTAAACCTTTAATACTGCAGTTGGATCAAAGTAGTACATAGCAGTAGCTCCCCATCTTTTAAAAAGATGCACGCTAACAACACTGTGTCCCTAAACCCCAATCAGGAAATTCTTCTATGTTTTTAATTGCTCTTCTAGCTAGCTTTACTGGTGCTAATAGTGTGGGACCTCATGTCAGTCACCAGAGGTTGTTGGTTAGCTCAAGGGAGGTGGTTGATTCTCTTTTATATTTGATAGTGACTATTATGTAAAACAAAAAGAAAAATCCATTTGATTGCAGAAGGTGCATCCAGAGAGACAGATACCCGTGGCTAAACAGGTCATGTCTTTTGTGTTTTGATGGTTTTGGATATAGGAGTGCACACTTCTTGCTGTAAGACCTTTAGTTTCCGCCTTTATCATGTGATTTCAAAGAACATTTGATGCTTGAACTAGGAACACCTTAAAAGGGAGCTTCTCCCATTTGCAAGAAGTATGTGGACCCTAGATTTTGCTTAAAAATTAGCAATAGATAAAATAGTACTGTGAAACAAGTGGAAAAACTGTTTGTCTTCTTTATACTCTAAGTATGACTGTAATTTTTAAAAAAGTGTCAAGTTACGTGATTTCTTATCTAACTATTTGCATTTTACCTTTATTCAAAGAATATGCCCATTTAAACAAGGTGATAACCACATCTTTTTTACTGTAGCACACGTTGCCACTGCTGTGACATCTTGTAAGTTACTGAAGAGGATGAAAACCAGAAAGAGTTTGAGGATGTATGACTGAAAGCAGAGCAGTAGTCATGAAAGCAGCCCTGCTGGCGAGGGCTGCGGGCCTGTTCTGCAGCCCGTTTCCATGCTGTAATATTCCTAGCAGTCCATCATCAGAGCCCACATTGAGTAGTTTTATGTAAGGGAAAGTGTTCAACATAGTCTTAAAACTTCTTTTTTTTCTCTTTTCTAGGCAACATGTCTCATCCAAGGCCATGGCTAGGGCTTGACCATTTCAATAAAGCCCCAAAGAGAAGTCGCTACACTTACCTTGAAAAAGCTATTAAAATCCATAACTGACTGACTTAACCAGATTGTCAAGGCAAGAGATGGAATAAGTGTGTGTGTGCACCTTTTTAACAACTGTAGAACTTTGGTACACGTGCACTCTATCTGAAGTCTTCAGCAAGAGGATTTGCTGCTGATGTTAATTTTATTTTGTTGAGGCTGTTCAGTTTGGCTTCTCTGTATCTATTGACTGCCCTTTTTGAGCAAAATGAAGGTGTTTTTATAAAGCTTGGATGCCAATGAGAGTTATTTTATGGTAAACGTAATGCAAGGCAATTGTCAGCATAATGAGGGAAGAGTTTAGTAGAACAGTTGACATTGGCAAAATATTTGTCTGTAGTACGTTTCTAGATGGCATAAGCTGGCTGGCTGCCCTTCCTGGTGTGGTATTCACCATCACTGCAGCTAGTGCGTCTTATGTTTAGATTCACATCAGATTTATTTCCTTCAGTTATACTTTAAATGACATTTTTGTGCATTTGTAAATGCAAAAAACTCACATCATCAATAAATAGCAATCTACTTCATTGTGTACATTGTTGGCACTTATTCGGGATTTTTGTCTCCTCCAGCTGCATAGAATATTTTTAATAAACTAGTTCTCATTTAATTTAGTCACTACTTTGCATCCCCTTTTGCCAAGTGGATGCCCTTGAATCCTTTAAAAAAAAAAAAAAAAGACTTTTGGGTCTTCTTATTAAATTTTCAATCCTTGAGAAATACTATTGAGATTTATTATGCCTCTTCTAGCAATGAGAACGACACTCAAAGTCAGCAAAAACAAGAGAAAAAAATATAAATATCATTAATTTAGTTAACGTGGGAAGAGAAGGGGAAAACACAGAAATAGCCTTTTAGCACAGAGGGCATACTCACTAGCATTTAGTAAGCTGTTGACTTTGTATAAAAAAAAAAAGGAGAGAAAAGAAGAAAAAAGAAGAAAAATGTATATTTAATGAATGAACATGTACAATTTAACACTTGGAGGTTAATTTTGTTGGGTGAGTCTGCAAGTGAATTTCACTGATGTTGATATTCATTGTGTGTAGTCTTATTTCAGTCCCCGAGACTGCTTTTTGTTTGTTTTTTTATTTTTATTTTTTTTCCTGGAGCTAATGCCAGCTGCGTGTCTAGTTTGAGTGCAGTAAAGATAGAATCAGCAATTCACACTTAATTTTACATTCTTTTCCAGTATTTTATTTTGTTTCTGTAGCTGCAGTGTACAACAACTCTTCCTGTATATTGCCTTTTTTTGCTGGAAAATGTTGTATGTTGAATAAAATTTTCTATAAAATTTTTCTTCGGTGAGTGATGACATGGACGTTGAAGAAGATTTCTACTCTGCTTGGAAATACAGTTTGGGAAATGTTTTTTTAAATTGTGAGGTTTTTGCTAAAGGTGTGTTTTCCTCCTTCAGTTTGACAATTGTATAAGTCTCATCTTGGTTGTTTTGGGAGTTTGGGGGGAATTTGTGGGGTTTTTTGTTCACTTGTTTTGGGTTTTGGAATTTTGTTTTTAACTTTCTAACCAATCACATTTTGAACTTAAGATATAAAAGGTTTTCCAGGAAGGAACCAACCCATGTACAAATAAGAGGAATGGAAAGATTATTTTACTAGTTTGTTTGTAAAGCTTGTAGTAGAGTCGTTGTGGTAGACTTGACTCTGCCTGCCTGTACAAAATTTTGTGGTCCAGATTCTCAAGTCTAATATTATAAATGGTGTAAAGTAAAATCTGGAGTCTCTAAAGGTAAGCTCTCTTGATAGAGTAATAGATTCCCACTGTAATGTGTTCCTTTTATGCATAACCAAAACAAAAAGTTCCTAGAAGCTTCCTTTTCTCAGAAAAATCAATAAACATTTAATAGGGGTTATATGCATGTGATGGCCTTTATAGTTTTTTTTGACATGGGTTCTGGTGGTTACTGAAAACACCAGCGATTTTTTTAAATTAAAATTTAAGGTTTCATTCTTTTAGTTCTAAAAATAGTTTAATCTCGTGAGTTTTAGGTGTGTTTGGGTTTCTTTTAACTTATATTTTGTGGTGCTTTTAACCGTCTCTTATTTCCAATCAAGGCAAACTAATTGTTTACAATTTTTAAAAAACCATCTGAGTATCTAGCTTACAGGTGAAGTACTTAAACGGCATGTCGTACGCGGGCAAAGTTTTCTTTTATCTGTATTTGCACTGAACTGGTGAGAATTATAAAGCAATCCCAGGTAACTGGTGTTTTCACTAGTACTTGGGCTGTCTCTGCAGATTTTCACTAAATATCAGGATTTCTACTCAAAATATTTCTGTAAAATTGGATATTCCGATCAGCAGTAGTATGCCCTAATTATATTTTGTGAACTTACGGTAGACTGATAGAGTTGAGCTTGTTTCTGAATGTCACTGAGTGTTCACATAATGTATGGGAGATTGATGGATTTCAGGGGAATATCTTAAGAAATCGCAATACTTGCTGTTTCAGGAGAAAATATTGCTAACAGAGTGAATTTTGGGTGCCTTTTGATTTTTAGATGACAGGTTTTTACATGGTGTTGAGTATTGTGCTATTCCCACACAAATGAAGACATTAAGACCTTCTGTTTTCAATAACTGAGGGTTTTTTATGACTTTTTTTGGAGCACAAGTATCTTGTTATTCCAATGTGGAAACAACTCAGAAGAGGAAGATGGGATGTTATCTCAGGTGCAGTATCTTTGTACAGTTCATTCTAAAAATTCACAAGACTTTAATCTTAAATTACTACTCTCCATTTTTATTCCTATTTTGGGATTATCTAGATGATAGACACCACATTAAGTTAGTGATAATAGTTTTAGGCAGTAAGGATGTAATTACATGGTACACAGGATCACAGCAACATGATGCTAACAGCCCATCAGAATTCTTACTATAAGAATAGCAAGAATTGTTCCTGTAAAGCTCCACAGTGCCTTTCATTCCAAAGGATTCCAAAGCTTTTTATGAAACCTAAGCAAACTGCCCCAGGGAAATAGTCTCCGACTAGAGAGTAGCAGCCAGCGAGCACCTCCTCTGCGGGAAGGGCCGGTTAGCAGCAGCAGGACACGTTGGATGCTGCGGGAGGCAGTGCGGAGCCGCGTCCCGCTGCAGCCGCGCAGCGCTGGCCTGGGCGCTGTGCGCTGCCTGCTGCCGTCCCTCGTAGAGCGAAGCTGTGCCGTGTTTTGTGCTATTCGATATCCGTGTGAGAAAGCGTTTCTCTTTTTCTGTAGGAAATGTGTATATTGTAAATAAAATAGACCAGGATAAGCCCTGCATTTGTGTCTTGTCAATTCGTTTTGGGTAAGATCTGCACTGAAAGCAAATGCAGTGCTCAGAGGTCAAGGTCATTTTGATTTAAGGACGTCAATTTTGCAAAATCCAACCAAATTATGTGTTAAAATGACATTCATACGATAAGGAGAGGAGGCCAGAAGGTAAATGCAGAATTCTGCAAGAGTTTCAATGTGTTTAACTTCGCGTGTTTCCTCTCTCAGAGTAGCTGACCAAAAGTATTTGAACTATTTGTCAGTGGTGTGTGTGTGTTGGGTGAGGAGAGGCCTGCGTGCAGGTTTTCTTGTTGTATTTTAAAGAGGCCCAACCTTTAGCCTCAGGAAAAAAAAAAAAAAAATGCTGAAGTCTTTTCTTCCTGAATCGGGATTCGAATCCAAGCTCCTCTTGATTTCTGTCCCAAGTGATTTTAGGGTTAGGTCTGCACCAAGCAGAGCAGGAAATAAAATTTGTTCACCACAATACTGTAGCTGGAATCTTCTCTTTCTCATAAAATACTTACATAAGCTATTGTTAACTCCACTTACCCATGAAAAAAGGCTTTTACTACTATTGGTCAATGCCTAGCTCTCATCTTAAATACTTTTTTGTTATGTGTATATTCGTATTTTCCACTTTGTGTATATATGCCTCTTTCTGCCTAAGCGGTACCCAACTTGGATGCATATTTACATGGAGTTAGGAGTAAGGTTTGCTGTTTCACAGCCAGATTTTTAAAAATCCCTAAAACAGTGCAAACCCTGTTAGATCTGCTCGGCTGCTTCTCCACTTAACTGTAGTGGTATTTCTGTTTAGGTCAAGGTGATGCCTAAGTATTTTGGGTCACGGAAGCATAGAGACTTTTTGACCTTGTTACCAAGTGAGGGTCAGGTCAGCTACTTTTGGAATTGCCTTCATCATAGTTTCTGCCACTTGGGCTTAGAAAGCTGTGAGGAGGCAATTCTGGTCTTCCTGCAAATCCATAGGAACAGTCAGAAAGTTCCTTGATAGAAATATGTCATTTGAGAAATTTTGTTACCAAGCTTGTGCTCCTCGCAGAGCTTCTGAGCTTTAAGCAGTGTGAATATTGGAAGAGCACATGAATTCTTCAATCAAATGCTCTCTTCCCCCCCACCCCCATTGTTCAGCATCTGAAAGGAGACAGTCTCCAATCATTTAAAATCTTTTGGCATCTAAATCTCAGTTTTTATCTATACTAGTGACAGGAGCCTGGTGCTGTTCTGTGGAGAAGCTACCATGCAAGGAGGCAACCTATTCAGATTGAGAGATGATTGTGAGCACAGGAAGCTGGTGTGGATGGGCAGGTAAGCGATTAATACCAGCATTTATCCTTAATCCAGACCAGGTCGGTGAGGGCCACCCTGCTCTGCTTCCCTGAGGGTTGTACTGAGCATTTCTATCACAGCCAGCCTGCAGAAATGATCTGATTATTTAGTGTGAAAATTCAAATGCATATAATGGTCAGCCTATTTCCAAGCAGCCCAAATCCACCGCCCACTTCACTTTAGATTGTGCCAACAAGGGAGCTGCTAATTAAGCGACAGTATATGTGCTAAATGCAGCAGTGCAAGACCCATGCACACCCTTTTGTAGCATTTTCTTCAAGTCCTGAGGAAGATATATTAAAAGGATGTGTTAGATGGGACTGCTGGCAGTAAGTCCCTGTTCAGGTTACTTGATGTATGCATTTTTTTTGTTCACTGAAAACTGGAGCTGAAGACCTGTGAAGCACTGAATTATAATGTGCTTGCTCTGAAGTGATTTCTGCTGTGCCCTAGCAATGTGGCTTTCTTACACTGTACCTTTTATGTCAGAGAAGGAAGGTGTGTCTAGATCTGTGGTGTCTGCTGGGGTGAAACTTCAGGCTGCTGTCCTAGCAGAAATGCAAGTTTGGTCCATGCACTTAATTTTGATTCACCTGAATAAAATTGCTAAACAGATTTTACGTTCATTGATGCACCTGTGCTTTTTCCCCACACACCGTATCATTTCCATACTTCAGGCATTGGAGCTCTGCTACTTCTTGAAACAAAACAGAAACCCTTGGACAAACTCATGTTACTTTAGTTAAAGCCATTTAAAAATATGCTATTAGCTAAATGGATACTATTAGTAGTAAAGACAAGCTCCAAGTAATTTAAAGCACACTGAGAAATTCTATTCTGGGAACTTCTTTCCAGTGCATCCTTCAAAGTTACATTTTTTAAAAAAGGCCAGGTTTTAATAACTGCAATTTCCACTTTCCAGAATTGTGATCTTGTGCCCTCCAAAGGAAAGCAAGTGGAATTGCATGGGTGTCAGGGCATGTTTGTTTATTGTACGGGTTATATCTATGTCTGCTGCGAAGTGTGTGCCGCATGGAATGCGGGAAGTGTTCAGATGGAATGTGAAAAAAACACAGGAAACACCTGGAGCCAGTGGCACTACCTGGGACTGCTGCTCATGAGCAGAGCTGAGAGCACTTAACGAGCAGCCCGTCGATGACTGTGCATAGTCAACATGACGTCTAAAAACACTGGAAACAGGCTTTTACAGAATCACAGAATCACAGAATGGTTGAGGTTGGAAGGGACCTCTGGAGGTCATCTAGTCCAACTCCCCTAGGGGAGTTTGTGGGTTTTAAGAGTTTTTTTTTTTTTTTTTTTTTTTTTTTTTTTTTTTTTTTACTAGCAGAAAGGAGATGCAAGAAACGTCTTTTTCAGTTGTTGGTGAGGGCATTGTGTTTGTTCTAATTTTTTGTGCAGGAAGAGGGGATTGAGTATTCCAACCCGACTGCCCCATGACACTGAGCTAACACGGGAGCTGCGCAGGGGCGAGAGCCGGCTGAACTAATCAGACTGGCTGCTGGAGCAGCAGCGGGGTCTGCTGGGCTGAGGGGCTCCGAGCGGCATGGCCGCGGACCCAGGAGCCGCGTGGGAGACGCGTGCTCTCCTCACACGTCCCCTTTCAGGGCTTGGAAGCACCTGCCGCCATCTCGCAGGAGGCTGAGGAGAGGCCGCCCTACCGCCCCCGCCGCCTTCCCGCTTGCCCTCTGGGGAGAGTCTGGGCACAGCTGGATTCCAGAGGCGCCACCGGGAGCAGCGTCCAGCTGTGGACGCAGGAGAGAGGCCTTTGAGCAAGGCAGCAGCGCTGCGGTTCTCTCCCTCTCTCCTCAGCGAGCAGCGCGCCCAAGACAGCCACGCGGGGCAAGGATGTGGACTCGCAAGGCAGCGGCCACAGGCGAGCGCTGCCCTGAGGTAAAATGAGGGCCTTGTGATCTCTCCGCTTTTTTTATATCTTTTATTCTTCATATGCTTGCCCTGTGGTTCTTGGCCTGTTCTTGTAAAGGGGAGTCTGCCTTAGGCCTCTGCGCTGGGCGCAACCTGATGCAGAAGCAACAGAGACCATTTGTTTGCTAAAATTGTCAGTGCTGAAAGGTTTATTTCCTTACCTCGCATATAACAACAGAAACGACATTCTCATAACTTAGTATTAATAAATAATCAGCTATCCTGTGCCACCCACAGCCCTGCACAGGGACGTCCCACACAAGAGCACAGAGAAACAAATCCTGATCGCCCATTTTTGGTGCAAAGAAACCAAGTGCTTATCCAAAACACGCGTTTTCAAACCTCTCGCTTCCTGATGTTTTGTAAAGTCCAGGAGAGGCCATGTCCCAGCTGGGCTAGAGATTTGAAGAGAGCAGTAAGAGCACTAAAGTATTCACTAGTTGGACACTTCACATCACTTCACCAATCAAGAAAACTATCCAAATAGGTATAAATTCAAGTGATAATATAAGCTAGTCTTGAGGCTTTGTTTCAGAGTCAGTCCAACTATGTGATGATAAACTTCAGGTGGATTAGTCAGTGAGGAAGTTGCAGTACTTAAGTTATTTCTATATGTTTCCCAGCAGTATTTCTACCTATGCAATTCTGTTAGGAAACAGAGACACTTGCATCATATGGTTGTATAACTTTGTTCTTACAGTCTTTTGTATCTATAAATACGGAATTGGCAAAGCGGGCAGTAGTGGTCTGCATCCTTGAAAATCTTGATGAACAGAGGTACAAAGCAACATCCAAAACAGCACCTGTAGCCAAAGAGGACATAAACACGCATGATTTACCAACTTCTCTTTCTACTGGTTACATCTATTCTTTCCCTTTGCCTTATTCTGGTTGCCATAAATCTCCATCCCTTCTGAATCTCTTAATATAAAGTGTCTTCCCAGTGATCAATTGCCTTCGCTCCTAACATCTTGTGTATGTCTGGCACTAATCCTAAATTTTGATAGGGGAAGTGTACAGTGTTTTACTTTTTCTTTGTCTAATGAAAAACGCTACTCCCTGGTTAAATTTAGCACCAGTTCGTGCCCCCTGTAGCTGTGATGGCTGTGTCTGTTATGAACAGGCTGATTTCTAAGTGGCCTCCATAGTTCCATAGTGGAACTTTGTTTTGGGATGTTCTATCTTTATTTTCTTGATCCTCTTGCTCTGAAGAAAAGCAGGAGCCTACACGAGAGCTTACCCAAACAAACATAGGGTGGTGCACAGAAGACAAGACAGTTTGCCCACTCTGTAGATGACTTGTGTGGTGATGTGCTGGCGGCACGAAGGGCATATTGTGGACGTTGGTTTGCATGAGAAGATCCCGGCTACAATGATCGGAGGCTGAGACACCAAGTAAACTGAGAAAAGAAGAAATGGCAAAATTAGAAGTACTGGAAACTTTTTTTATGAGTTATAAATGGCTGTGCAATCTTCACTGTGGAATGTAGGTCCTTAAAGTGACCAGTGTAGAAGCAGACTGCAGGAGTGGAAAGGTAGTGCCCATTAGGTAAGATACAGAATAGCCTGGACTTATGTTTCCATTTATTTATTTTAATTTGTGTATCTCCTTCCCTCACAAATAGTTAATTTGACTATTTTTTGGAGCCTTTCCTCAGTGCCTCCTTATTAAAAAAAAAAGTGACCAGGATAAGAAGAATATAGTGTCAGGCTTAAATACAGTTTTTCTGAAGGTCCTTGTTCTTAGTTAATTAAGGAAAGTCATTGCTTCTGTAGCTTGATAATGTTGAAAAAAATGAGTGTCCTTCATCTCCCACATATTCTCTATCCTTCTAGGTTGTGACTGGGTCAGGATACACTATCTTCTCTGTAGAGTTAAAAATCTGAGACATTTTTCTTTTGTTAATACATTGAGCTATGAACATGATTGGAAACGCAGTCCTTGGCACTTACCTGGTTGCTCAATGGTGACTGTTTCTCGATAGGAATAAGGTGGGGGAGAAGGGTATTCATACTCTTCTATGAAAAGAAAAACAGAGTAAAACATTAATTTTCTTAAAAAACACACATCCCAAAAATAATTGGGGGTTTTTGTGCATCCCAAAAGCTGCGTTTAGAGCCTGAGGAGAACTGCCTGTCTCATGCTTAGCTGAGGAACTCACAACAAGTGAGACTTTTCTTCCTAACCTCACGCAGGCTCTTCAGAGAGGTTACAAAGAAGCCGGAGAGGTTTTTGGAGGAAATCACTGGGTGCTCAGAGAGCTGATCGGCATAAAATGCTCTGAAATGAGTTGAGGTTAGAGGGCCATTACAGATGCATCCAGCCCTGTTAGTCACCTCCTACTGTGTTTTTTGCTCCTGTCCTATCTACTGAATGACAGTTTCCATAATGGCAGGAAGGTGGCCCAGGTAAAACCACTGATATCTGAGGGTTTTGCATGGCTGTGAGCTCGAAGAGCCAGAGGACAAACCAGTGCAGTGAGATACCTGTGGGTGCCGAGGAGGAAGCCAAGAAGCAGCAAGACCATTTCAGAGAGCGAGGGCACCTCTGAGCAGCAGGAGCTTTTGGGGAAAGGCCGATTATCTGGGAATCATCTTGCAGTTTAAGCAAGAGACAGACACCAGGCCCCCGTGTAAAGTTTGCTGGCTGAACGTTTGCTCGTTAGGAACATGGAACTATTGTAGAGATGCAACTGCTTCTTCAATAAAGCTCCTGCTGTTAGGAAAGTGGTTTTAACTAGGCCATCTTTTTTTTTTTTTTTTTTTTTTGCTGTTTTAAATGGTGTTTCCAGAGTTCTCTAGAGCACCACAGGCTCTTGCTAAACACATCCTGTTCTGGCAAAGCTGGACCCTCTTGGACTAGCTCAGTCCTGTGCCAGAAACCCGCAGCATTTATCACAACCCACCAAGAATGCAGTCTTGCCAAAACGTTTCTGAGGAAATCTGCTCACCCGCTTGCCCGCAGAACTCCGGAGCGGAGGGTTCCGGCGCGGAGGGATCTTGACGCGGTTCGTACATGATCATGGGGACTTCTGTGCGTCCCTTCTCACTTGCCATCTCTGCAGTTCACCTGCCTAAAACAGCACAAAGTGAAAAACTCGGCTGCAAGTGACTTTCAATGAGCTGTATCTGTCAGTGCCTGCGCCTGCCATTTCTAGTTCTCATCCTCTCAGATTATATTTGCATATTTCATGTTTTGACTTCTTTATTATAGACTAGATTAAGGTTCAGGGAGTTGCAATGCTTCCACATGAGGAACACAGGAGGAGGGGAGCAGAAAATACCATTTTTCCTTTTGTGTTTATTTGCACTGAAAATCTAAAAATGTTCACCCAGGAAGCATGCTATTCAAATCATTCAAATCTGTGACTGAAGTAGTTACCTTTATGGAGAAGTTAACATCGCCTGAACTCAATGATCTTGAAAGTCTTTTCCAGCCATAATGATTCTCTGATCCTATTTTTTTCTCTGAATTGTCAAACTCGCCAGGCGAGGGAAGGGCACATAGGGAACCAGGTGTGAAAACCCTCCCCAGGTCATTAAGCCAGAGCCTGCAGCTGTGCAAGTGGTGGCAATGTGGGCCTGTCCTTTACCTGGCTCTTATGCAATGTCCCTGTCATCATTACAGTGACTAGTTTTGTACCATGAAACTCTTGTCTCAGTGCTGCTGTGACAGGCCTATGTTGGGCAAGGGCATCATTAAATATGAGTGCGCTGCCTAAGGCTCCCAACAAGATTAGGCCACTAAATACATGTGTTTTGCAGGACTGTTCCTGGCAGGAGAGGCAAACCGGAGGGAGAGGATACAGCTGGAGATGTGCATTTGTATCACTGTAAAAACACACGGTTTGTTATCTTTATCTGGCCATAGAACAGTATTAATGGGTGGATTTCCTGCTAATGCCAGCCTGGTGTCACACTCAGTGGTGCAGCTGATGTCCCTGCTTAGTGGCAGGACTCCCTTTGAGCGTGGGCCTTGCTGCTGTCTCGGTACGTGAGGACCAAACAGGACCCGCCGAGGGCGGTAGTGGCAGTGACGTTTGTGCTGGAGTCACCTGGGCGGCTGCAGAACAGGAAAGGAGAAAAGGGCTTTCGAGCCCGACGCTGTGAGTGGGGAGCAGGCCCGTCGCGCGTCACAGCTGGCGCAAGTGAGAGCCTCGCGGGCTCCCAGCTGAATGTGAGCAAGCGCTGAGCAATCCTCGCTCCACCCAGCGAGGCCTTGGGACAATAGCCCGGCTCCCTGTACGGGTCAGGAGATGCAGCACGTGGCGTGTGCTGGGCCCAATGGGCCAACAGGGAGCCCCACTGGATTCCAGGTGCTGCTAGTAAAGTGACTGGCTGGAATGTGTTCCATGTTCAGTGGCTTCTCACGCAGTCCTGGTGCCACTGAGTTCTTGATCTCTGCTGTGCCCGCGGTGGTGGAGAGCCCCTCGGGACGGTGACGTCCAACCTGCAAACGCTCTTGCTGTGGATTAGGAATAGAGCCTTTCCTGCCTTCCCTTCTCTTAGGGTGGCAGTTTGCTGGAGAGAACAGCAGGCCCTGCAGAGAAACGGAGGTAAGTGGAGCTCCCAGGGAGGACACCTCAGCAGGTGGCTCTGCCCTCAGGCTTCAGGTGCACCGAGGTCCCGTTTCAGGGAGCTCCATTTCCAGCTGGTGCAAACTGCTTGGTTTGCAGAAGTCTAGGGAAAGGAAGGTGAAAATGTCAGTGTTATGTTCCAGGAGGGACGTATCCTTCGGGCGAACGGCCGCTTCCATAATCTTCCTCGGGGCTTGCTCCATCTAACGAGCAGTCCTGGCCACCGGCAAAGCCGGAATTCCCACGGCACATTCCGCTTTCCCGGTGCACGCTGGCCCCCTGCGTGTCTCTTCCTGACCATCCCCGGTGGCCAAGGGACTCCCTGGAGGGAAGCGCTTGGACATTGTGTCTCCAGGTGCCTTCAGAGCAGCACGGACACTGCCTTTGTGCTTTATAAAGGGGAAACGAAGGCTCACGGAGCATAATCATTCCAGGAGTCTGGATAGGGTCGATGTTTGGCCTCCCACATCTGCTTCAAGTCCTTGCAAAGACAGCGGTGGCTTTACTGCTCTCCTAGGGATATTTTTCAAAAAGCCTTTTCTGGTGCTTAGTGCTGGCAGTGCTAGGCACACTGGCAGTCTTGTGTATGCAAATTGGGCATTTTTCACCTCTCAAAAATGAATTCTTCCAGTTTGATTTTTGACAGGAATATGTCTTTCCCACAAACACCTCTTCAAAAGTGACATTGTGGTTTTCAAAATGGAAATGTGCATGAGAACAGAGAGCCCTGTGGGACTTTGGGTCTATTTGGACCTCGGTGTAACTCATCAGAACACAAGCTGAGAGTTACAGAAGTGTCATTTCAGAAATCTCTTTGCTTTAGAGCTGTTGCATCTTTTTTTGAATCCTATGAGCCTGTGCCAATTGTGTATTTATGGTGTCATTTGAGAAAAAGAAGTTCCCTGCAGTACTAATTCTTTTCCATTCATATTTTGAAATCATCGTCTGAAAAGGAGAGGAGGCAGACAGGATTTGGTAGGTGTATACGTAGGCAATATTTATATTTAGGTAGGTAATATTTCCGAGTAATATTTCTTTTGCCTTGGTATTCTATTTGATTGCAGTTCTTTCTTAGAAGAACATGAGTTACAAATTTACTTACGAAGTGATAGGATACATCCGTAATATCTGGGGATACCTGAGCAAGGGTTTGAGGATCCGAAGGGATATTTGTGTGTTCTGTCTGTCCCAGAGCTGGCAGCGAGGCCTGGATCTGTATCTGGTGATACCAGTCGTATACCGGGATGGTATCCAGGATCTTGGGCAGCACAGGAAGGAAGCAAAAGTGCTTAATTCCTGTTCCAACTCCAGCTGATGTCAGCAAGAAGTTTGATATTGACCCCAGTCAGACATGATTCGGAGCCTGAAATCCAGTGCATGGAATTTGGGAGAGAATATTTACTCATAGTTGCGGATGGCAGAGTAATCCATTCCTAAGTTTTATATTTTTGTTGATTGTCAGTCATTAAAACATGGTAGCTGCCGTCAGGAGGGCTCACGGGATCATGCCAGTGCAGCAGCTTCCAGCAGTGCTTGCTGGCTGCCAGGCGCTACCTGGAAGGCTTCTAGTGTCTTGTAATCTGCATTTGCGCTCCTGTCCTTGTAAGTTTAATGTCTGTTGGGGCATTTAGTCTTTCCAGGTGTGTTTATGAGATAATTCCAATCTCTGCCATTTTAAAGAGTGATCCTGTAATGTGCTGGCATGAGCAGTATCAAGTGCCTCTGTTTTCCTTTACTGAAGCAGTCGAATTACAGTTTTTCAACTGGTGGTGGGATACTGAATTCCTCAGTGGAAAGCTCTTTTCTAATTAGCCCCTAATTGATCATTTATGGTAGCAGTCACAGTGCGCTGAGTCTTTTCTGGTGTTCAGGGAGGAAGAGTTCCAGCTCTAGCATAGAGGAGCGGAAAGCTGGGGAGCAATGTTCAGGTATTTACTAGCTCTTACTAGCTCTCATCCTTAAAATATTCTCTAAAATGGATGAGTGCAGACAGCAGATTGAAAGTGAGACATAACAAACTATTCAGGACATCTAAAGCAGCCATCCTGTGAATGAGATCAGGCGGTTCTCAAGGTCCCTGACTGAAGTACTCAGGGGAAGAAGTGGGTTGTTCATCCATGGAAGTCATAGGGATGTTTCTGGGCAGAGCCCAGAAAGTCTTTGTGAAGATGCTGCCTTCTCCCCCCGGCGTGAACAGGGAGGTCTGTGTGTGCCGTTCGTGTCCCTTTGCAGTAGATCACAGGTCTCCTTGGCTTAAATGGAAAACCTAGTGGAAGGAAACTGAACGGAGCACACCGGCTGTTCACAAAGCAGAGGGAAGCACGCGCTGAGGAGCGGAATGCTGGTGCTGTACCTGGACAGGCTTCTGTGCTGTTAGCTCTGGTCAGAATTTTGCTTAGAATCGGGTAAGTTTTCTGCTCCTGTTGCTGTCACCTCTACTCAGCACCTCCAAGCTGTAAATCTTCACAAGCTTCCCAGCATAGACTCATTCATGGCAGTTCATCGCCGTGTGTTATCACGGGAGTGTTGTCCTTCTACTGAGCTTCTCCACGCGAGGAGGATTTGCAGCCCTTTTGTGCAGGGCCTGCAAACCAGGCCCACCAAACACAGGTGGGTCCTTCTCCTTTCTACCACCCAGCCTTTTTTGCCTTTGCTCTACAATGAATTCATCCTCTTGGTCACGAGTGATCAGAACGTATTCAGAAATAATGCACTTTCTCATTATTCATACATTTTATTACCCTCTCCCATCTTTTTGTCGTGGTTATTAATTAAAATACTAAATAATAAATGTTTAGTCACTTATTCCTGTACGAACTTTTCATGCAAACTAGATGCCTCTCCTTAAGCCTGTTCCTTAGTTTACTGCTTGTGGCATAATCTCAAGCTTCCTTCAGGTGTCCAAAGTCAGTCACGTTGTCAGGGCCTTTCTTTTCTGAAGGAAAAGCAGAATCGGGCCCTAGGATTGCATTAGGGCTTCTCCCTCCTCATCTAGCATTCCAAAAATAGATGACTAACCACAAAAAAGGAAGCATTGCCCAGTGGTTAATGCATTAACCTGTATGGGGAAAAAGGATGAGTTCAGCTCCTGTTCTGCAACAGTGCTGATGAGTAAATTAATTAGTGTTGTTTTAGCTCAGCTCTGTGTATAGAAACACTGTTCCTGAACAAGGAAACATCATGACTGTTCTGCAATGGCATGAGCCATATAAATTTGGTTTTGATTTATCCTAAAACTAGAGCAAGCAACAAATGATAGGAAATAAGAAGTCTAGATTAAGTCTGTATCCTTCGTCGATACAACTGGTTTTCACTTTCCCTTCTAACCATCTCAACGGAGTACATCCCCACATGATTGCTTATATCACCCCATCATTACCTTAAAGTTTGATATTTGCATCTTTTCATTTGGTTCTCTTAGTGATTAACATTCACTAACCAACCAAGTTCAAGCAGTAAATCATGGGGAGCCAGCATAAAACTAATACCCAGGTAAAAATCATGTCCTTAGCTCATCCTTTGATTGAAAACTGATAGAAGAGCTTCAGTAGCAAGTCAAGTAGCCTCTGTACCTGGCTTAGCAACTCTTGCAAAGATTTTATGGATCAAGGTACTTTTGTGAAGACTGACATTTCTGTCTTCTGTCCACATCTTCACCTTATCAGAAAGCTCATTTTCCAGTTTTCCATCTCTGATCTGTTCTAGAGGACAGTTAAAAGATAGACCTTCGCCCCTGAGATCTTAGGAAAACATGAGGGAGCTTGCAGCCTTTCAAAGCTCAGTCAGGTTTGAGCTTTTAATCTTAGAGAGTCAGTATTTGAAACCGAGCGACAGCGTCCTACTTGTCAAGCCCGTTGTTCTGTTTAAACCTTTGCCCTAATCCTCCCTCCCTGGGCTTCCTAAGGAGCAACCACAGTATTGATCCCAAGTAATTAAAGAACTCTTACCCTTAGGTAGCAGTGCCAAATCTGAGGAGCAGAAACACTTCAGAAGTCAATCACTTCATCCACGTCTCTCCCGTGCAGCGCGTAGGGAAGGAGGCAGCGCACAGGACGCGTGACACGGCCTGCTTCATACCTCAGCGCTGCATCCAGCTCGAGTGGCGAGCGTGCCGGGCTGCCTCTGTGTAATTACCCTGGTCCCAGCCCACTGCTCACACCTGCTCTGCAGCCCCAGGAATGCTGTGTGGCAAGGTTGCTCCAGAGGTTTTTCTCTCCAATCATTTTCTAATACTCCATGGATTTGTACTTCTTGCGAACTTGAAATGTAGTTGAAGAAAATTAGAAGAAACGTGGGAATAATTTGACTCAGTGTGATGGAGTTTTCCTCTGCTCATTCCACTAATCCTCCAGCAGGCTGAGGACACTCTGCCTTAATCTGAGATGCTTGTGTAACTGGCCTACAGCCTAAATCAAAACAAGTTCTAAAATAGTGCTCCAAAAGATTTGATGGAGGTTGATCAAATTTGCTCAAAAAGCCAGACAATCATTTGCCCCAAGCTTGTGTTTAATAAGGACACATCCCGTTCTGTGCTCTGATGCTTACTTTCCTCTCTAGAAGGTGATTGATAATTCATGTTTTTACTTTTCTTGCTAACAAGTTATTTTAGGCTCTCACAATGCCAAATAGCCAAGTAGTAAATGCGTAAGACAACGCAGACCTGGTAAATATGAAGTCATGCCTACGGGGAAGATAATTCATGTTCAACAGAAGCTTCAAAATAGATTTTACCCCTTGGATTACCTGTATGTGTAGGAATTCACCAGGACAGCAGCAAGCAAAAAGAAGGTGAGGAATTGTTAGAAAAAGGAATGAGGAAAAAAAAAAAAAGAAGTTTTATAGTGCAAAATAACCACCCACAAAGTGAATACTGAATGTTCTGGTTGTAGGGTATCTTCTCTGAAATGAGCTGATGAGTAGAGAGAAGGGCGGAGAGACTGAAGTCTCTGTCTTCCAAATAGGCTAAATAGACTAAGTTTGAACTCGAGAGTGTTAGACAGTTAATCTATAAAAGCTTATAGCGAGGGTAAGGATGTGGTGTGGGCTGCTGCTCATGATTGTAGAATTATAGAATGCTTAAGGTCAGAAGGTTAGAATGATGCAGGCCACTGCTCACTGAGGCCTTGACAGTTTTATCAGGTAGAAATTTTAAACCAAATCCCCACAAAATGTAGGTGATGATACAGTTCTTGACCAAAAGAGGTGGAAGAGACCAAAATTATAAAAAAAAATAAATAAAGGAAAAGTCCTTAACTCCAACACAGTGGTGGAAATAGCTTCCAGCTCTGGACTCTCAGTAGCAGGAGGTTGACAGAGGTGAAGACTCACCCAAAATAGGACCAGTTTCTTCTACTCTCTCCGTGGGCATCTCTCTGAGCCAGTATACAAGAGCAACTGGGTTTTGCAAGGGCCACGGGGGCTTATGAGCTCTCTGAAGCCCCATCAAGGCTTTCTGTCATAAAGGGGCAACTTGCATGTACAGATGAGTCCCAGATCAGGGCACTCATTGACCAATAGGGCCTTCTAGCTGTTTTGTTGTTCTTTAGTAGGATTTTCTTTGGCCAGGAGCTGAGTGAACAACAGCATGTTCTGCACTGGTGATGCTGAGGCTCCCCTGGACAAACCAGATGCTTCGTGTTCGGAACACCACAGATAAGAATCCAGATGTGGAGAACAGCCTTTGCACTTGACACAGCCACGGTCCCTGGCAATGGGTCTGCTTCGAAGTGTCATTCCTATTTTTTTGCCCATCAAAACCTCATCCAGGAGGAGCAGCCGACCTGCTGTGGGAAGTACAGGCTGTTTGCGTGTCTATACCTACCTATTCCCATTTTCACCACAGCTCTGGATGCTGTTAAACACGACATGTTAACTAGCACCGGAGGACAAAGGAAGTAATTACTGTGAAAATAATGCTAATTTTTGTATGCTTAGGAAGAGCACTGGAACAATCGTGTTTTCACTGGCAGTTGGGAGCAGCAATCCAGATATTTGGAGACCAAGAGTTGGTATAGCAAGCTTTAATGCAAACTTTCATTCTCTCAGTTTTCATTCCTAGCAGCAAGGTGTGAATCCTTTTGTGCAACAGTGTAAATCTGCCACAGATTCAATCAGATTCTTGCCCCCGCCTGTTCCAGCTAATAATTTTGGAAGATTATATTGTTTGCATGCGTCTCACCTACATGTCTTTACCCACTCCGTTCCTTGCCAAAACAGTCATCAACTCATAGCTGCTGAGAGATACAAACATCAGCCTAAGTTTTTCAGACAGCAATTGCATCAAACATTTCTACAGTCACCCAGTTCGTCCTGCACCTGGCGTTCTGCTCGTGCATTAGAGAGGTTTGTGCGTTTTTCTTGTAAACCTCTTATTTTCATTCGTGATATGACATGCACTGGTGAAAAGCAAGAATGAAGGAATAATAATGTTGACGAACAACGGAATTAAACCAGTGGCAAGGGGAAGGGCAGTGAGCCTTCGGAATCCCCGACTGACCTTGCTGAGAAGAAATCCTGAAGTCCCTCTAAGTTTTTATTATTTTTTAATTAGAAATAGAGGCTGAATATCTGTAAGACATTGCTTGTGAGCTGCTCCCATGCAATCTGACCCTCAGAAATGGTTTGTGAGCAGCCACGGGTGTTGCAGGGAGCCGGCCTGCGTGCAGCACAGACGGGTTTTCTTCTGTTCATGGAAATGTGTGAGGCGGTGAGTGGAGGCGAGGCTGTAAGGACAGCTTCAGTTACGGAACATTATTGCTTCTGTGTCCAGATCACCATCAGGCAGGGACCAAATCTGAGGTGAAGGGGCCTGGTTTCCCTGCGAAGGGTTGTCTCCTTTTCTGAACAGCAAAGGAAGGAAAGTGGCAAAACCATTAGCACATCCCAAAATGTTCGTTCACCAGCAATTCTTATCGTGCGTAGGGAGGCTTAAGCACTTAAATATTTAGGACAGCTTTAATGCTTAACATGCTGCCAAGCTGATGCTTATGAAAGAACCTGGAGCTGTTTAACTCCAAGGGCTGTTTGCAGATGTGGAGGAGGCACCACTCGTGCTGCGGCTCTCTTTGGTTTGTCCCCCATGGTGGGGCCACCTGAGAGGCTTTGCCCTTCTGTTTACATGCAGATCTCTGGCTTTCTTTTGCAATCTTAATTACACTGTTTGCTGCCAGAAGAACAGTATAACACTCAGAGAAGATAAAGATTATTGTACATAAACATATCAGTACCCTGAACATCATATATCATATCAGGGACAAGCAAGGATGCAATAATTATTATGAGGCCATCAGAGAGTTGCCTGCTTTCCCTGTCATCACTAATAGTTGTCTATGCAGCACAATGCTCATCTTGCTGCATAAACTTGGAGATTTCTCCTCATTTTGCCTACAGCCTCCCATGTGAAGGGACAGCCGGACTGAGACTCTTTTCCCTGGCTCTAGCTGATTGCCCTTGTTCTGCGACCGTGAGCATCGTAACCCTGGAGTTAAGGTCGGGAGGATCATGGTGCACACAGGCCCCCGGGGCCTTTCCTGCGCCCGTTCAGGAGGATACCAAGAGTGGAGTTTTTCGTATCCTTCCATTGGCTTTAGGGGGAGCCTCAGCCGGCTGGCTCCTAGCTCCAAGGTGGGTGAAATCCAGAGGGAAGAGATCCTCCCTTGGCCTCCTTTCAGATAGTTGGTATGGCCTTTGAAGAAAAACTGCCTCTTCCTCCTGTTTCGTGTGCAGGGTATAGTGTAGTTTGCCTAAACATCTGCTAAACCACGGCAGCAATCAAGTTGAATTTAGATTTTCTAGACAACCCATGTTTTGGATTAGCTCCTCTGCTCCTGGTGTAGCTTCTCTGCTGCCTGGAAAGCTCCTGATACAGCAGCTGCCTGTTGTCCTGGAGGGAAAATTGAACCACCCTTCCAGTTACAAAAGCTGAGATCTTGTGCCCTATTCCCTGTGCTGCTGCCTCTGCTTCCCCCCAGAAGGTGTTTATTCTAGATCAATAGTATCTGAAGCTGAAAATGTTTTATAATCCAAGAAATCTAAATTCCTGCAGATATCTCTGCTCTCGTCTGCTGTAAACACAGAGTAGATGGGGAAAATGCATCTCCCTTTTAAAATACCAATTTAGCATTGCTGAGCACACATTCACATTGAACGTAAACTTGCCTGTCCTGTTTAGTATCTGAATACATCATATTTATTGGACACTACTTATGAGATAAAGGAAAGAGTGACTCAGATAAAAAAAATCATTCTTTTCAGATAAAATCTACAGATGAGCTATCTTAATATTCAAAGTAAATATTTGAGTGACACGTGGCTGGCGTGTAGCTCAAAAGGAGCTACAAGGATCTTATATGCAATGGGTTCCATAGGAAAAAAAGATCTGCAACATGAAACATGATGCAAGGACTTTTTGCAGCAATTCGTGCCCTTCAGAAGAGTTAGCTGGAGGAAAGGGAACCAACCACATGCTGTGTAGGAATGTGAGAAATTGCTGTGCATTTTGCAACTAAATCTGACCCGGAACCTCCTAATCTGCTATTGTTGGTTTGTGCACCCAGCCGCAGCGGGGACCATCACTTAATTTTGTTAGCAATCAGAAGTAATGATTTTCCTCTTATTTTTTCTTTTTTCAGGACTATGGCTGAGCAGCTGACATAATCAGCAATACAAATTCTAATCAGTTAGTTAAGTCACAGAAATGCTAGGAATTCTTGAAATTCTTAAACTGAGGCTTTTTTGGAAGGTTTGCTCAAATACTCAGTAAGGAATGACAATCTATAAGAGAATATATATTCTCTTTTTACAGTACATGATCACATGCCATTTTTTTTCAGTCCCTTATTAAGCTTCCAAAGGACTTTACAATATTTTGTTGGAAAATATTGTATTCTTCTATTCCCTTCACCTTTGCACTTGGCGGGAACAACAAGCAGCTTTTTTTGTATGACTTCTGCTGATGAAGATGATGTCGGTCTGTATTGGAGATGGAAATCATTTCTGTGATCTGTGGAGTCATAAAAATCTCCTGTGAGAAGAGGTCTATGCTGTCTCCGTGGGAGCCGGTCAGCAACTCTCTCTCTCTGGTCTGCCAGCTCGAGAGGATCTTCGGGTCCAGATCAGCAGGTATCACCTCGTGAGTAGTTATCCATACTTGTCTTATTTTATGTGCTTTCACCTGAATGAATACTCGATGTAGTCACCTCGTTCTGGCTGATTATTGCCGAATCCTGAGCCCATCCGGAACAAGGTCAAGGAGGAATTTCTGCAGATTGCCTGTGAAGCACAGAATTAGAGCAATACAAAAATGCAATGATAATATATAGAAAGCAAAGACATGAAGGCTAAAAAAAAAAAGCATACCGATTAATTATGTATCTGGAACTACTCTATATTAAAATGGAAAGTCAGACTGAAACTGTGCAGATAACAAAGCACTTGCTGTATAGAAGATGGATTCAAAACTAGCATAATTGTGTCTTGCTTTCACCAGGGCCCGGATAACGCTGAGTTACCAACACTGCCACCTGCAGTTTGCATTAATCCAGAGCTCTCATTCACTTGAACGAAAACACAAATAGAAACCGGACAATTTCCTTTCTTTCTCCTCAGATTTAAATGTACCCAAGTTTGCTATCCTGAAATACCTGCTCATAAGTGATTTCACTTCTGTAATCAAAGAGAATATCAAAGTAATGGAAATATCTCGATAGATCCCTTACCATCAAATCCATCAAAAATGTAAAATACTAGCAGTCAATCACAAATGGTCTTTAACTTGGTGCAAATTCTCATTATGTGTTACATTAAAAGAACTGTTTAAAAAGCTGTGAACACTTCTC
>NW_010580568.1:45154-57436 GCF_000705375.1 Tinamus guttatus | reverse complement strand
GGAAGGGATGATTTTTTTTCAGTAGATAAATTTGGGACCAGAACCTACCGTCCTCCATAATCTTGTCCCCTTATACCTTAGGTACCTTTAAAATTATTTTTGAACTTGAACCTAGAGCCCTCTGTCATCTTAAAGAGCCTCTTGTTGAGCCTTGAGCAAAGGCTGAGGTGTCAAGTACTTACTAATTAAAACCATCCCATCTGCTTCATATGTAACACTTTTCTTGACGAAACCTGTAGAAGAAGTGAGTTAGAGTCCTCTGCCTGAAATACATTCCTAAAACAGTTGTCCAGCTATGTCCAAATGTCCAAATACTGCCCAGTGCAAGGCTGGAGGCCTGCCAAGAAGGCCCTGCGGAGCTGAGGGCACGCGGGAGCGGCACGGGACGTCCGAGAGGGAATTAGCCCCAAATCAGCTGCAAGGAGGATGACTGCTGAGGCACTTACTGTACTGCAGAACTGCTCAGTGTGCTCCTGTCAGGCAGTGGACACCTTTCCCTATGCTGGTGTCTGTCCCTTCTGAATTTACAAGCCATTTGTGCTCACTAGAGTAGTTTAAAGCAATTTTCTGCTATTTCAGGTTTTGATCCTATTTAGCTACTTGAAACTACCCTTTTTAAAAAGCTCTGCTTGTTTTGCAGGCACTGTGACATGAAAATCAGTCAGTTAACCTGGAAAGGCTCCCAGCTGTGAGCACAGTGGTCAAAAAACAGGGACCCAAGTTCTTTTTGATATGAAGAGAGAAGAATTCTGCATCATGTGCTGTTGTTCATGCTATGTAGAAAGCTGGGCAATCATTGTTCATTTGGCCTCCATTCAGGTTTACTGAGAGAATCATTAAACATCTCTGGTGATGGTGAAAAAATGGAAAACCACCACCCAAAGAGCAGAAATTTTACAGGCTTAAAAGGCAAGCAGATTAGTTAGGCCAGTAAGCGCAGGGACTGTGGACTATCCTCCTGGCTGACTGTGTGTATACATGTGTGTATATATGCATAGAAGCAAAAAGAGAAGGGAGAAAAGAAGTCCTTGCAGGGACACTAAATTGGTGGTTTTATCCCCAGAAGGTCCTGCCTTTGAGACAGTTCTGCCTTGAGGTGCTGAAGTTGTGAGCGCCCTGTCCGAGCACTGCTCCCCACTGGGGCGACCAGCCTCATTCGTCCCCAGATCTGCCTTGTCTCCCAGGGATTTCACTGCTATCCCTTCGCAGATATTAGGACAGACCAGATGCCCAATGGTGGTGTGTGGAGGAATGCAAAGAAACACCCGTGTTTCGTCCTAAATGATTTCTTCGGAGCATAAGGAGTTAGTGTTAGTTAATTGGAACGTGGGGGCTCTCCTCCAGCTGCCCTGCTTGGAGAAGCAGTGTTTCTTCTCGGTAAATAATAATTAAACAAGAGTTAAGTTAGATTAAGGACCTCTGGAATTGTTTTCCACCACTGTGTGTTATTAACACTAGCAAAGATACTGGGTACAGCAGTGCATTAAATGTTCCTGCGTCCTCGTGCCAGGATCCCTTAGGAATGTAACAGAGACATGATGCCAGAAATGCAGAGATAGGAAAACCCTTCATTGCTGAGCTGAGCTTTTTGGCCTCACCCATATGTCCCTAATATCAGTTTCATTTGCTTTCTCAGGAAAGGGTCAAGTGAAAGGTTACTAGAAGAACCAGTCGCATCACTGTGAAATACATCCTTAGGGTTGTCTGCAGGGCAGGTGAGTATTTTTTTCTCTTGCTGTGCTCTTTTTGAGAGCTGCTGGCAGTGGTTTATTGTGAAGTGCTTTATAGCTTCCCATAGCAGCCGGATAGGCCTGTGCATTGAGAAGCTGAGAAATATTACTCCTTTTTTTGTTTTCTGTTTTCCATGTGTCAGCTGACTGATGCTCTCCCGTCTGGATTGTTGTCCCAGCTTTAATCGGCACAATTGACAAAGCACAAATTAAATGGATGACAGCAGAGAAAGACCCAGATGTCACCTCATCAACACTTTTGCGTGGGGTGATCAGCCACATGCTGCTCCATCTCATCAACGCTCTGTTCCGCTCTCGACAAACTGCGTTCCTCCAGCGGTACATGCCTTGTGCTGCTTTTTCGGAGCAGAGCATAGCAGGCAGAAAGAGCAAATGAAGAGCAGCTTTAGGGATCGAAGCACCCTGGTGTTGGGGGGTTTATTAGAGTGGTATATCTGGGCGTTTCACCAGTTCTGTGAGGAAACAGGAACAACAGAGTTGCAGAGTTTGGATTTGGATCCCCCCTTTCCCTCTCTCACCAGAGGAGCCTGTAGCAAGAAATGCTGCCGTTTCCCGGCTGTGGAAGCCACCGTGCGCTGTAGCTGCGCCGGGGCAGGGGAGGCAGCTCAGGGAAGCTCCGGCAGCAAGGCAGGGACCCTGCAGGGTCCCCACTGTCCCCTGCTCGCCGGGGTTCTGCCACAGTGAACGGGGTCTGCTGGAGGGAGCGGGGTTCACAGCTCGCTTGCTTCTGCGCGACACTAAAACTAAACCAGCCCACACAGACACACTTGTCTCTGAAGAAAGGAACCCTTTGCTACTGATCTGGGAGTAGAGTTTATCAGTGTCCCAACCTGGTGTTGTCTTCTTGGAGCAGAAGGCATCACTTTCAGGAGAAAAAAAAAAGCTAGGAAATGGCAATTTAGGCCATCTACATGGGCTCCTGACAAACCCTCCAGCACGGCCATAGAAACAAGTGCTGACACAGACGAGAACTATAGAAATGCCAGGGTAGCTTTCCCCGTTGCTGGATATTCTGCAGACCTGCACCATCCTTCCCCCTTCCGAGGCAGAGGGGTGCTCCAGCTCTGAGTGATACAACCCTCCTGCCTTAAATTTGGAATAAGAACTGAAATCTCCTGGAGGATTTTTTTTTTTTTTTTTGGAGTAATCACATTGTGGTTTAGAGTCTGCAGCGTCTAGGCCTGTTCATCACTTAATCATAAAAAAGTTAGAAGTTGAACCGCAACATCTGAGCTGGGATTGGGATACAAGGGATAACTTCGACGTGGAGCAGAGCTTACCTGAACATGACGCTGAAAGCAAGAGGCAGTTGCTGATGAACATACACAGGAGATAAGTGTTTAGTCTTAATTGCATTCACTGTGAGCAGTGCTCTTGAGGGAAAACCAATATAAGCAGTTTCTCAGTCAAGAATGGAGTCACAAGATAGGTGTGTTGTTTAAACAAGATCCTCCCTCTACTATGAGCTTGTAAATCTTTTAAAAAGCTGGGGCACCACGTGCAGAGTGCAGCTTCACCGCTGCAGTGCTGCTGACTGTGCAGGTCTGACGATAGACAGAGCAGGAGTCATCAAAACACGAGAGCCTGCGGGAGGCCACTGATCTGTCCTCAGTGTGGGCCCTGGGACAGGGAATTTGCACTCGCTCACAGTGTCTTTCTGCCTGGAGAAGAGAAGGCTGAGAGGGATCTAATTAGTGCCTTTAAGTACCTCAAGGGAGGCAGTGAGAAGGATGGGGCCGGCCTCTTTTCAGTGGTGGCCACTGACAGAACTAGAGGAAACGGCCAGAAACTGAAACATCAAAAGTTCCACAGGAACTTAAGGAAAAAATTCTTCACAGTGAGGGTGAGAGAGCACTGGAACAGGCTGCCCAGAGAGGTTGTGGAGTCTCCTTCTCTGGAGATCTTCAAAATCTGCTTGGACGCAGTCGTGTGCCCCGTGCTCTAGGTGACCCTGCGTGTGCAGGGGGGTGGACTAGATGAGCTCTAGAGGTCCCTTCCAACCTTAACAATTCTGTGATTCTATGATCTTACTTTTCTGTGTTACCTTAAGAAATAGTCTGTAATTTCCCAAGTATCTGTAGGCCAGAGACTGAAAAACCCTGGCATGGACTAACAGGAGAATCCATTTAGGCAGTTGTCTGTGTTTGGATGATTACGTGATGACACCTGTTCACCTTACTGATTAAAACTGATTTCTTGATGTCACTTCATCACCTGGCCCTAGTCCTGCAGCGAGGTCAGCAGGCACAGAGTTTTACTGCCCCTCGTGCTGTACAGCAGTGATGGAGCCACTAAAGCTGGATGAGCTTGGGTATAGGGAGACCTGTAAGAGGTTTCTGCTCAAGCCAGAAATGTGGTGATTCCAGTGCTTCCATTAACAGCCGTGGCAGCGTGTCAGAGTCAATCCTTATGGAAAATGTCCCCGAGGATGCAGCCTTGTAACAGGAATTCCAGCAAAGTGGTGAGTGCCTCCTGAGACCCCTGCAGCTTCTCCTACCTGTTCCAGCTTGCCAGGTGAGCTCACTCATGAGTCTCCTGCTGACTTCAAGGGAGGAGATTCAAGCTGGGGCTGGTGCACAGCATGTGTCTGTGATGCCAGTCAGCAGAGGGTCTTTGCTTTTATAGGATAAATTCTGCTAAAAAAATATAACCCATAGGGAAGCAAATGTGTGATATAGATGACTTACCAGTGCTTGCAGCTCCTGCATCGAATTCCCTAAGTACAACATTAAATAATTTCTTTCATTTCCCCTGCTCTGAGTCTGCTTAAACTTGCTACATCTTCACATACCCAACTGTTGGAGGAAGAAAATAAAACACTCCTTGTCCCACAAGGGTATGTTATGATGAGTTAGTTCAGCATTTGAATTTGCAGATAGAGATGTGAGTTAAATCTTATTTTCTATCTAGTCCAGGTCCTTTTCCTCTGTCCCTCATTGCTGCTCTCCATCTGCTCTAACATGAGCCAGGTTTGAGCTGTCAGCAAGACCCCACGCAGGGTTTTGAGATGGTCACTTCAGGCAAACGACAAGTTGTTCTGCTCTCATTATTAACATGGAACTTATTTCACAAGCCCCTAGCAGGATGCTCTCCATTGAGTCGTGACCTTGGAATAGGCACAGGATTGTAGCTGAACTGCCAGGCAAATCATCACACATAGGGGGACTGTTAGTATTAAATCACATTCACTTTCTGGTAATTATTTCTGACTTCATCGTTGCAAGCATCTCTCTGACAAAGGATTTTTCATCAATGTTGCTACCATATGCTATAGATTGGCATCACTTCACCTCTGCTCTTTTTCTGTGCACTTAGCTCAAGATGAAGAGCTGCTGGCAGCTTATTTTGTGCTGGAATATCTCCTGGCGTGCCGCTGCGCAGCGATCCAGAATGCTTCTCTACATAGAGATAATGCCCCTTCATGCCCCTTCTTAATGCCCCTTCATGCCCCTGCTCAAAAGACTTGTTTTAAAATACTCAACTTTCTTTAAACCAGAAAAAGCAGGTTCGGGTTCCTTTGTGGATGTGTCTGTGTTGGTAAACCAAACTGATTATTGCTCATTAATCGAATATATGTGCTTTGCTTAGCAGGTTCCGCCAAGGAGAGATCTGCTCCTTGTATCGTCACGGTCTCCCGAGAGGCTCCTGCAGCACCTGGCTGTCCCCTGCAGCCTCAGCAAACAAGTGGGCTTTGCTGAGCCTTTCCTTTAGGATTCCTGACCTCGCTCAGAGATCGACAAAACGTGGATTGCACGAGGGAGCAGGGAAAACTAGGACAAACACTTTCAAGGTATTTTATGGAACGAGAATCTGATCTGTAATATGGAGCAAGATGCCTTTTTGGAGAGAGGATTTAATGCCTGAAGAGCTCCAGAAAGACTTTAGGCAGCCATGGAGCAGAAGGGGAGAAGCCCTGAACTTTTCCTCCACCTATACATTTAAATGAAAATAAAATGGTTTAGAGGTTCAGTCAGGCAGCTTGGTGGTGCTTTGCCATCTATAAAGCTTCAAATGCAAATGAAATAGTGGGCTTTTGGGGAAGCTAAAACTTGGAAGCTCCTTGCTTCAGAGGACTGAGTTACTCAGGTGAGGCCCTGGTTCTTACAGGGTTGCTTATAAAATGAGGGGGAGACTGAGCAGCGAAGGTGACAACATTGAAAGGATTAGAAAAAGATCTGCAAGCAGGGAGTGAAAAAGGGACTAGATCTGGCGCCCAGGGAGACAGTTCATGAATCTGGGATCGCCTGGGTTGAGGACTGCGTTGGTGCCACACACTAAGGGACATGTAGGGCAGAATGCTCAGCTCAGGGGAGCAGAAGCAACTGCCTTGCAAGGTGTCACCTACTTGGGCTCAGTATAAAGTTGTGGGAATAGCAGAAGCCTTGGTATTTCAGTGTTTATTCACATTAACGGGGATCTGATCCGCGCTGTGCAAAAGGCCAAAGTTAGTCCGTTGCTGTGAGCGTGCACTGAGGCACGAGTGCATTTCAGGATAAGCACGGAGGCCAAGATTAAAGATTTGTCATATCCAGCGTGGGTGTTTTACACCTTCCTCCTTGGAACAAGGCTCTATGGAGGCACAGGGAGGAAACAAGGGAGCTGTGGGAGGGCAGTTAGGCACCTAAGACTGCAGAGTTTCTCCAGGAAAGCTTAGGTGCACTTGAGCATCCCTAAGGAAAATGTGTGTTGCCCAAGGATGAAGTGCATGGAGTGACCAGACCGTCTTTGCTGCTCGTGGTGACAGAAAGCAGACAGCACCGTGTTCACTGGGGCCAGAGGAGGAGCCGGAAGCTCTTGTCCTGCTCTGCCCCTGCTTTTGATCTTTGGCCCAGGAGACAGCACCAGTGACGGTGCCACTTACCTGCTAATGTGCTTCTAAGTGTCTGAAGGGGCAGCCAGTGCAGGCCCCGGGGCACATGGGCTGGTGCTGAGGAAAGAAGCCACCAGAAGGGTGGCTGCTTCTCACCTTTAGGGTGAACTGCCCTTTTTTTGCTGTTGTTTTTCCCATGTTACTGGGATAAGTTAACAGTAACCAGAGTCTTCAGGGAGGTCTGGTGACCTGTCTAAGATCACTGCAACTGCAGAAAGCTGCAGCAGTAGAAGCAGCTAAGAGAAAAGGGCAGCACTGGGCAGGGTTCCCAGCTGCACAGTGCTCCCCTGTGAAATAAATAGTTAAAGATTTCTCGTATATATTGCTAATGCAGGATGGTGTTAGCCAAAAGGCTTCAGGACAAAGGTCTTGGTTAAGTGCCAGGACACTGCATGCTGAAAACTGGCCAAAATCTCTGAGGCTGGGGGAAGGCACCTGAGAATCATGAAATGTTCCCAGTTGTCCAGGATTATCCAAAGCTCTCTCAGCGGAGAGCTGGTGATTTGCCTCACTAGCAAATGCCCTTCCACAGTCCTAATCATTCTGCCTTCATATAAGCAGCTCTTGCTTTCAGAATGTGCTTGGTTTTCTCAGGAAAAGACCCCAAATTGGCAAGAAGGAAGGATGCGGACAACACTGTGTTGGTTGCAAAACCACATATATAACATTTTCTCTCCACCAAACCTCGAATCTTTAGCAACTGAGAGTTAATTACAGCTCACAGCACTCTTGCCATCCTCATCACTGTGTATAGTGAACTGTGTGCTCTGAACTTAATTAAAAAGAGAAAAGGAGAGACAGGAATCATCAAAGTTTTGCAACTGTCTTGTCAAATGAATGTTATTCCTGTGCTGTTCTCTCCATTTGCTCTGCAGAAAACACACCGATCCCTTTTCTCCCTGTTCCAAAAAACTGTCTGCCCCCAGCTCTTCTGCAAGAGAAACAACCGAGCACTTAGAGAGCAGAAAAACGTGTACTTGGAGAAGATGGAAGAACTGGAAAAGTGTGACATGTAACATGATAAGAGGAGTCTTGCAGTAGGTTCAGCATGGCTTTCCTTATATAATGCACTCTCACTGAGCTGACTCATTCAAAGCTCTGCTGAAGCTTTTGAGTTTTGCTTTTGAGTTCTCCCAGGTGCCTCTTTCCTAGAGTAGGTGCCACGTGTCAAAAAGCCGCGATACAGAGTGAACCCTGAGGCAGCGTAGGAGAGTGCTCCTGCAGCCCGCAACCGTGCAGGGTTTCTGCTGATATCCAGTTTTAAACAGCAGGTATTGCTGGAGTATCTAAACACTTTCAAGCTTTTCTATATCTTTATTGGCAGATCAGTTTTATTGGCACATTTTCTTTTTTTACACAGGCAGCAGAATAAATAATTGTAAACTGGAAAATGTAATTAATGTAGTTTTTTTTTTTTTTTTTTTCCCACATCAGAAGATTGTGAATAACTCCAAACAAGACCTAGGTCAGAGACTGGCTGATTTCTTCAAAAGAATAACTGAGTCACTAAAAGTCATCACTGAACAATTTGGTACCTGGCAACAGAACGGTAAAGGCTGAAGGACTGTTCAGTTACGCGGCCAAAGCGAAAAATTGAGAACAGTTTCCCTTTGAATTATCTGAAAACAAAATATGAACTGAAATACAGATTACGCCAATAGATCATTTTCTTTGGCCTAAAACCTCTACTCCATGATGCAGAAATTAAGACATTCACAACCTGCTAATAATAATTAAACTAAGCCACCCAGCCCAGCCTGGCAACACCAGGGGCTGTGGAATCGAGTGCAGGTGGAATTGCAGTGGAGTTCACACCAGAGGGAAGTTGTTACTGCTTGTTGGAATGACTCGAATGAGCACTTCTTTCTGTGTATATCTTAAGATATTATTTTATGTATAGAACCCCAAGTGCACTGAAGCTTTTATGTATCTGGGCTAAGTACTGAACCACATACAAAGATTTACATGATTAGTAAGAGCATCCTCTTAAGCATATTCTTATCTGTCAGTCTGGAATGCATGTGGAGGATTAATGGAATAACTCACAGCTACTTTCCTTATCAAGAGAAAAAATTTTAAAAGAAGGAACCAAAGAGGAGTACTGCATTATTCTAGCTGGCAAAGTGCACCCCTGCTATACAGAGAAAGCATGGGGAAGAACGAGAGCTCTCTTCTTTCTTTGGTGTTTATTACTTGCGACATTGATCTTCTAGTGACAACACTCCCACTTATTTCAGCTGAAACAGGAATAAGGCCTGGGATCATCTCAATCCAAAATTGAATGGAGTACAGTATCATTCTGAAAAAAAATCAAGAGCTGGTAAGTGTCTCTGCTTCATATATATTTTCTCTGTTTTTCTACAAGAGGCTTAAGGATGTAAGGCACCTCTAAAAGCTGTCTTTATTATTAATGCGACATGCAGTAAAGCAGACACCTGTGATTACTGCAGAACAGCATCACACAGCAGTGCCTATTCATTGGCTCCAGGCTCACTTTGAAACCTTTTACAGACTCTCAAAAGATATTTGCAGATTAATAGAAAGGAATTAGAATTATGAAGACAGCTTTGAGTCTGTAAGAATGAGAAAGAAATGAACTGATTTGATGAATTAGTAGGAAGCTGATTTGATGAATTAGTAGGAAGTGTCCAAGTAATTTTATTCTGGAAATACAGTTTAATTCAAAAAATGAAACTGAGATTTTTGTAGATTCCCATTGAAAAATTTCAATAGGAAAAGGGAGAAGCCAGGATGGAAATACTAAAGGCTCAAACTGTCTTCAGCAGGCAGGAAAGCTGAACTGCTAAAGGAGCACTTTTTTAAACATGTCTCTGCCCAAAGTTGACATACACAAGAAGCAGTGAAATGGATGGAAAAAGAGAGGCCTGGAAGGAAAGTAGCAGAGTATTTCCTGTTTGCTTTGTCTGTTTGAAACAAAAGGTTTGGAAAGTATTTCCTGCTGTTGATGATGATCTGGGTCATTGTTGGGAAATGCTGTATGTTCAACGTTTGGACAAGGGCCTTTCTGGCTAATCAGAACCCTGACCTAGAGAACAGCTGTAACTAGTCCCACTCGACTGTAAAATACTCTGCATTAGCTCAGCTATTGCAAAATACTCTGTAACAGCTTCTGCAGAAACGAGGGCACACTAGCTCACTGGAAATTAAGAAGTATTGAGCCACGCAGGTGGCAAATGAAGTATTTGATGTTTTCCTGGAAGAACTACAGCACCCTCACAATAGTCCAGGCTCCTTTCCGCTCTGGATCCTCCCCTCAGAAGTGACTATGGGGCAGTCTCAATCCGTATTCATGGGGTTGAGGTGGGACTGGCTGAAAACTTTACAGCTCATTTGATAGTTTATTTATACAAAATGAATGTCCTATTACCACCTTCCTCCTTCAGATTCCCATGGGAGATTTTGAATTTTCTTTGAAGCTGCCTCCAAGTTTTTCTGACCACAGTTTTTGATATTTGATCTTCTGAGAAAAACTCAAAATTAGAGGAATATTTGGTTTTGTTAATTGCCAAGTTCTTTTTATGAGCAGAAAATATATTGAACTCTTTGCACCTTTGACTCCATGCATACTCCTGTGCCTTATGTGAAAGTTTCTGTTGATATAAGATACAGAAAATGAGCAGATCTGTGCCCACACAGCGCAGTATGTGAGCAGTGCTCTGCTCTGGTACATTCAGCTCAGTTTTGACACATGTTTAGATGTTTTGCTGTATTGGCTCCACTCCTTCTACAACTGTCTGAAGCTCTTCCCAGGTGAACACATTTCAAATGTAGAACTAAGCTGTGCAAGTGCACGACTGCTGCCATCCCCATATATTTCTTATCAGGAATTATGAACATTTTATCCAAGGGCCGTAGAATTGTATTAAGCATGTTTACTTTTATCACCTCATCCTATTGAGCCTGTTGAGAGCAGATAGATCTGACATCACTGTTACTAGCTCGGACTTCACCCAGAAGACTGTATGGTAATCTTGATTGTGCAGCATTTTGAAACAAAGCACAGCTACATTTCAGAATCTCTGTTCTGCTGCTAAGTTGAGAAATATGAAATGCCATAAAAAACAACCCATGAATATTATGGGGAGTATAAACAAGCTTCTTGCATCAAGATGAGCTGTAGTTAAAAAAAAAAAATCACAGTTTATTGTGTGGGTATAATGAAGCAGATCGATCCTGTTGCTTTATAAGGAGAACTTTTAATCTTTGTATAGGTCATTCCCAAAACAATTCCCTATTTGTGCAAATCAGAATTCTCACTGCCTGTCTTTTGAATTATTTTTTTCATGCCCTTTCTTGAATCATCATATCAGAAACCTCTTCTGCTGTTTAGACATGAGTATTTGCATCATGATCTAACAGTGTCAAACACAGAGCATAGAACTGGGCCCAAAAGAGAGCTCTGCTAATGCACCAGCATGAGGAAACTTGCACCCATGGGGCCTGTCAGAGAAATGCACAGGTAGAGAACACTGTTATCAGCTTCGTTATCCCCCAAAATTGTTTCTCTAGCTGTTCAACGGAATATGAGCCTCACTAGGATCCCTATGGGAGGTGAGAGAAATTTTGCTACTGGCTTCAGTGATAATAAATGCAAAATAGTTTCCTAAGAAGTGTTCTCTGAAGGAAAAGATGTCCTAAAGGTTGACATTGCAGCAGGCATGTGGGAGAGGGGGGGTTGGGACCTTTCTGCCTGCATGGATTTGAACCAGATACCTCTGTGCATCTGTGTGGTGTTCAGTTCTGGACCTCTTTGCTGATGCCATTGTATTTGCAAAGGACAATCTGGCTTTTTCAAGGCCATGTATATGAATTCCCATCTAATCTGTTGAGGAGGGGAATCTTTTGGAGGAGAGGAATTTACTCTTCAAGATCCTGTTCAGGTGATTTGTCCAGTCTAGTTGGGCCGGCCGAGCCCACGCATCCTCTGTGTGGTTCCAAACCCAGTGGTGGGACTTGTTCCCTGGCCCCGTTCCCTGGTTCCCTGCCGCTTGGTTCCTCCAGCGCATGGTTTGCGTGTGCCGGATTGGGACGCAGGCATCTCCTGGTCGCTCTTCTGCATACATTGATCTTACACCTGCCCGCTGCCCTCCAAGAAAGAGTTTTGCGTATTGAAACTTTGTGAAAGTTTCCGTTTTATTTAATTTTGAAGTAAAGCACAGCTACATTTCAGAATCTCTGTTCTGCAGCTGAGAAATATGAAATGCCACAAAAAACAATCCATGAATATTATGGGGAGTATAAACAAGTAACAAATGCCACCAGCATGAACTATCTATAGAAAATGTTTTTATAAAAGCTAATTTGTTTCAAAGCAAACTACCCCTTTTATATCTTCAGTGTGCCTCTATTGGAATAGGCCAGAGATTTCTGCCTCTCCTATTCATTTCCCATCAAGCAGCTAAACATTGTTTGGTGTGAGAAACCCTTGCAGGTCCCCAGCTCTGCCTGATTGCACTTTCCCCGGCTCTTCAGACTTGCATCTAAAAAGAAAAATTGATTAGGAGGATGAATGCCAAGTCTGATCATCAAATATTTAAACCTGGCGGGTTTCCAAGAGCAGCAGGCCTGCTGGCCTCTGGAAACAGCCTTGTTTCGCTAGGCATGACCTGGCATTGCTAGTTCTCAGAAGACATGAGGTCA
>NW_010580568.1:6588-37956 GCF_000705375.1 Tinamus guttatus | reverse complement strand
AGTTACCGCCTCTGGCCACTAAATCTAAAAGAATCCCCTATTTCCTGTACTGTTTCTTTTTATGCAGTACACTTCTACATCACATTTTTCACTTCGGAGAACTCCTCAAGTTTAGTTTTTGGATTTGGATCGCAAGTAATGCGGGGAGGGAATTTTGAGTTCCTTTCTGATGTTGTTTTCATTGGAGCAGCAGAGCTACTGCCGAGAAACTGTTTGCAAAACCGGCTCTAGAGCCAGCTGTGATTTAAGACAGTCAAAGGGATTTTAAAGGCTGCTTCAATATGATGCCTCTGATTATTATTTTTTATGGGTCTTAGGGGGTTTAGACTATTGTTTGTATGCTTCACTTTCTGATTTTTTTACTGTCTGTTTGGCCCAAGGGAAGTGCAGAGCTCTGGAGGGGAGAGGAAGCCGAGGGGCATTAGTGCTGGGAGAACTAGAAGCCCAGAGTTCAGCGAGGGACTCAGAGGACTGCACTGTGGTCAAGGTGCCATCAATGCATCACAATGTGCGTGTGGGACAGCGTACAGAAGTACATATGGTTGGAAGTATAAGCAAAATCGAGAAAGGAAAAACTAGTCAAGGTGTTACTCTTGCACCTTTTTTTTCTAAATTTAAGTCTTAACTTCTCGGGAACCACTTCTGATAATGCCTATGGAATAGGCTCAACAGGGAAGTGATAGAAACTGGTCAAATCATGGAGGAACGTTACCCAGGCTCATCATTAGCAAAATGTAATTACACTGTAGCCATTCAAAGCTACACAGACAGATATTGTGGATATGAGCAACAGGAGTTGATGATCAGTCTGCCATTCGTCCGGAAGGTGCCTGCCGGAGAGGGAGGAGAGGATTGAGTTTGAAAAGCCTCAAACCTGTCAACTTCTTTGTGGAGGCAGGGGGAGGGAGCTGTTGGTGCGACCGGACCACTCCACACTTCCCTTTTCCTCCCCAGAAGCAGCCTCTTACCCAGCAGGTTCTTGCTGGCTGGTTAGCACCAAGCTGATCACCTTCAAGCACAAAAAAAGCAATGAATTGCCAAGTATTTTTTTTGCACGACAGCTCTGAAACACCAGACTCAAACATCCTGCCTCTCTCAACAGGCTGCTGCAGAGAGCAAAGCAAAGCGCCGCGCAGCAAGTGGAGGTAGAGGGCAGTGATCTGAGCTTGCAGGAGCCTAAACCCTAGGGCAGCGTAGAGACACTTGGTTTGCTCCTTTGTATCTCGGTCTAATACTGATTTTTTTTTTTTTTTTTTTTCATTATGTTCAGGGCAGCCCGTTGGGTAGATCAGTAATCTTAATTTCCTCTGCCTCCTAAACTGCTCCTTTTCACTTCTTTTTATTACTGTATCTCAGTAATAATCAGTGCAATCATGTTGGAGGCCTCTGGGGCAGCCCCTTGGCGTTGTGGTGAGTTTGGAATTTTTCTCTTGGAACCGCTTTCCATTTTTCATGACATTTGTGTGGCTGTATCTCGCCTGATAAACCATCAGGAATAGCACTAATTGAGGTGATGCACAGGCTGCCTGCTTTGCCCGGGCTCTTAGCTCCCATGCAGCCACAATGATGGTGTCGAGCTCTGTGGGGTGGGATTTGCTTCTCCTTGTACAGGCTCCTGTCTGAAAACAAACAGCTGCTTTGTGTTGCTGAGCAAGAGTTTTCTAAACAAGGCAGAGAAAATTGCTTCTTTTTTCTTTTTCTTTCTCTCTTCCTCATCTATATGATTAAAAAAAAAAGAGAAACATTAAGGTACATAAGAGGATGTAGAGAAGGGGAATCCATTTGATCACAGGGGCAGCTTCTCAGATCTCCACCTCCCCAATATAATCAGCTGCAAGCTTCTTGGGGAGAGAACAGGAACAGCACTGAAAGACACTTAATCTGCTTTATTTCATTTATTTTTTTTCAACTTGTGGGACATGTGGAATGCATTAAAATTCTGCTGGTGCTGTTTGCTCTTTCCTCTCTCCCCCAGGAGAGAGGAGAATCCCATGCAAGTGGAGTTGCATCTTCTCCGGTGTGGCTGCAAGGGCTTGCTGGTATATGGCGTGTGGATTTGGCTCTTGGAAGCTGACTCCATCTAATGGACAGGTTCAAACAGCCCGGAAAACCTCGTCCCGCTCCAGTCGAACGGGTCCTCCGGTGCAACAGTCTCTCCTCCGATTGCAGAGTTTTGCTAGTTCTTTAATGGCCTTTTATGTGTGCCTGTTGTGCAGCTTCTTTTTCCATTAGGATGGTTGAAAATACAGATAAATAATGACATAACTAAAGAAATCCATTTTAAATAATGTTTGAGCATCTTGGGGATAATGACACCAGTATGGGGAGATTGCTCCATTATTAATGCAATTTAGAAACTAAACAGTAGTCTAAGGGAAATTACATTACGTTTTTGACAGGTATCCACTGTGTGACTGTTGGGATTCTAAGGCTAATCTAGCTTTTGCCCCAAATCCTGCATTTCTGTGGGAAGAACTTTGTGATATGGTGGAGGTCTTGAGGGATGTTTAAATCCTCAGGAATTTCAAGGATAATGAATGTGAATTTGGCCTTTGGGCCCTTCCCAGGCTGCATAGTGGCCTCTCGCTGCACGTTTTCCCTAGCAGCTGCTCCGAGAAGACACATGTGGGTCCCTTTGAAAGGTGATCGGAGAGCAGGATAAGAGCGACGAGAAAACAGAATTGTCCTGTGGTTTGCAGCCCTGCTCTTTACCCTGGTGGCTCCGTGCCTATCTGATTGCAGTGCCTTGTGCTGGGCAAAGTAAAACACAGAGCCTTGACCAAATGTTTTCTCTGAATATTGAACCCCTGGTCCATTGCTGCACCTCAGGGGCAGCTTATGGCCTCAGGCAGGGAGTTCCAAGGTTCCCTCAGGCTCATCTGAGAGAGAAAACAAGCTGGTAAAGGCTGGGGAAAGGGAGTTGCGTGTTTCCATCCATGAAACTTAATGAAAGTAGACCACAAGGCTGATTACAACCCTTTGTCACCAAACCCTCCTCACAGTGCGGTGACATATCCAGCCCCACAGTCCTTCTGGGGTAGCAGCCAAGAAGGGCCAAATTTGCCCTGCCTTGTAGGTCGTGACTTTGTTTCCTCTGATATTTGGAACAAATCCAACAGCAGGGCATCAGGAAATCACTTTTCCATCAGACCTCTTCATGATGGATAGGGGTAGGAAGGTCACTGAAAAAACAAAAAGTTTTTAAAAAAGTATAGAAATTTTCACAGGAGGGGATAGAATGATACCTGTGTGCCCTTATGGTTACACTGTGTTAGGGAAAGTGTGTCTGAAACGTGATCCGTGGGGAGGTGTCAGGTTCGGAGAAAGGGTATGTTGACACTGGGGCATTAACACAGTAGACATAAATAGCTGGATCCACAATTCTCGACAGCTCCATTCTTTTGCATACATATCCAGCACATGATTGGAACCGTCGGCCTCAGCATCAGGAGTAAGTGCATTTTGTGATGTATAAGTAGACCTGGAATCCAGCCTCTCACCAATGGCTCTGCTGGCCTTGCAGGTTTGGTAGCTGTAAAGCACAATACAGTGTGTTTTGCCATTTAACTCTGCATGCATAGGATAGATGTGCTGAGCAAGAAAGTCTAGTCTTTGTATGCATGGTAATTAGTAGGAGCAGTCAGACTCTCCATGTGTCTGCTCACTAGCCAAATAAGTGCAGCACGTAGCCTACGTTTCTGGTCTATCAGCACGGTAAGCCACTGCTGAGACTATCATGTTCTCTAAAAATCAGATTAGTAATAACTTGATTTTGGTGCTTTCCAAACTGCCCCCCAAAGGGATGTGGCAGAGGATTTGTATAACCTGGAGTTTCCAAAAGGTTTAAGGTGTTTATCGAGGTGGCTGCTGTCCTTTGAGCAGTTTTAGAGGGTGAGTTACGGTGTGCCTCTTGGACTGAGTTCTAGTTAGTGCAATCACACGCCTCGATGACACCATATAGACACTGCTAGCTTGTTAGTGCAGCAAACACTGCGTTCACATGTGTTCAAAGATGCAATTCACTGAAATTAGTTATGCTGTCAAGACTGGTTTGAGTGGAGTTGTCCCTAGAAAGAAGATAAAATGGCAGCATTTTGGTTTTGCAAGTAGTTGGTTACGTATGTTTAAAGAGAAAACAAATTCTTGAATGTGTAGTTTATGTAGTGCTTGTCTCATAATAATCTTGATTAAGGACTTACCTCCTAACGGAGCATAACTTGCAAACAGTGTTTGCTGATTCAGAGCTTGAGGACTTTCTGTCTGTTCCTTTCTCTTCATCCAAAGAAGAACCTAAATGGGAATTCTCACCTGGAGTTTTCTGGCAGCCCTGGGTGCCCACAGCTGTGCCAATTTTCCCCTCGGATGCTGCCTCCAGGGCCAGAGGTGCTGGCACAGCTGGTGCGCAAGGCTCCGACGTGAGCGGTCGGGCCTGCAGGCAGGAAGCAGGGGAGGAGGGAGAGATGCCCTCTGGCTGAGGAGAGCAGGGGCACGTCGCATCCATCCACTAAGCTGTTCTGCAAGAAGTCTTGTCTTCATTCTCATTCTGCTCTGGAACGTCAAGCTGGAACATAATGAGACCCGAATACTGGTTTGAGGATAGAAACAAGGCTGAGTATCATCAGCCTTTGGAACCACAGGGGCCCATCCAGGTTTCCACATCCAAAGATCTACACAGGCCCCTGCCAGGCCTCACGATACCGCCATGAAGGAGATTGTTGTCTCCATTCCTCAGTTTTGGAGATGAGGACCCAGAGACAGGACTTGAGGTTGTGTTGCAAAGCACTGGCTGATGTGGTGTGAGGTTTAGAGCAGTTATTCCAGGCTCCTGCTCCAAACTTAATGGAGCATGCTTTTCTTTTGCATATGCAAATTCCAGTTGTTTCTATGGCTTGTGTCACGGAACGAGTGCTGGTGGGGGTGAGTGACACAACTCACTTCACTCGTGCGAAAGAAGCAGTAAAATATGTTTTACCGATGTAGACAAGGTTTTCACGAGATTGTATGGCAAGGTCACTTATTATTTACTGCATGGGCTTCAAGATATACACAGAATTACCAAGGAGTCACAGAGTTCGAACCGAAGCCCCTTGCTTTCCAAACTCCTCCTGAGGGGAGTCTGGCAGCAGCTGGATCCAGTCCTAGTCCCTGGTCAGTGGTTTATGACTAAGGGATTTTGTGCACAGTTACATCAGTGAAGCTTGCAAGTTTAAAAAGGGAGCGCTGTAGTCACTTACCATAAGTCTGTTAGGATGTGGTAAGGATCACTTATCCCCGAGGAGCCTCCTTGAGAGGCCTCCCTGCTCTGGGGGAGATCGTGGTGTGCAGGCCCTGCCATGCGAGGAGAGCTCAAGGGGCTCTCGGGTTGTCCTCACGTTTATGGGATAAGATGATTGACCTCTAGTCATTCGTTCATTTCAGAGGACTTTTGGCTGGTGTACCCACAATTAGCCTTGTCTCCCCATCAGGATGCAGCCATCTGGACTGTTACTGATGGTTGGTGTCTGAGTGGAGCAAGGAATCGGGGAGGCCCAAGCAGGATCTGATAGCGTCATTGGTGGTTAACAGCTGACTAAGGCTACATGTGAGAAGTCAGGTTGAGCTGGGGAAGGAGCTCACAGCTCGGGAGAGCGTTTTCACTATCATGCAGTAAAGGATTGGGAGAAGCGCTGTAGAACTGATAAGGCTGAACACTTTTATATATTTATTTATTTTACCTTTCTTTGTGAAGTATGCTTGCGGAGAAGGCCTGTATTTGCAGTTAGTTCTCATTGGCAATGGCCTGATAAAATTCCTAGGCTCCTGTTACTGTTACACAGTTGTACTCAATTGCAAGAGCTGAACGTGAAATGTTGCTGCTGGCAAGAATTTTTGGCGTGATCAGAAACTTGTATGAACTATAGCGAGATACACACAAAACAAATTGAGAAATACGGTGGAAGGAAGAAGCAAAACACAAATGCAAATGTTGAATGGGCCAGTCAGATTAACTTCTTCCATTAAAATACAGGTCTGCTATTCAACCTCCTGTCTTCAAAGAGTGTATGGGAAAAATGTTCCTTTTGGTTTGATTTTAATGGAGCATGCATTTCTACAAGCCTGAGTGCTCTGACATTTAATACAGATTAAAAAGGTATTTCATTAAGTGAATACTTTGTCAGAGTGATAAAGGAGGATGGTAGACTTCGGTGCAGGTAGGATGTAGCTTAAAAACTTTGTTCTAGTAGAAAAATCTCTACTGAATGAGCCGTTTGGCTCCTGGGCAGTTGTCCTCCTGGGGCTTGGGAAGCAGGATAGGATGGAAAGCCTTCAGTGGTCCTCAAGAGTATTTCTTTCTTTCTTATTAAAAAAGGAATTTTCTTCACTCTTGTCATACGCCCAGAGCATTTGCTATTTTCTAAAGCATTTCAGCAAATCGTCTATCTATCAGTGGTGAACCGGTATTGAAGCAGCTTCCTAATGAGTCTTAATCACAGAATCTCAGAATGGCTGAGGTTGGAAGGGACCTCTGGAGATCATCCAGGCCAACCCCCTGCTCCAGCAGGGACACCCAGAGCACGGGGCACAGGGTGGCATCCAGGTGGGTTGAAGATCTCCAGAGAAGGAGCCTTCACAACCATTACAAACCTAAATTAGGTAGCTGGGACCCAAGCGGGCACGTTTAGGGTAATTGCTGGGTGGCACGCAAGACAGCAAGCATCAGGAGTGGCTGCTGCGCTGGAGTGGCCAGAAACGAGAGTGAAAATGGGCAAAAAGAGCTGGGCACCTGGGAGCCCTTCACCAGTGTGCTCTGGGGAGGAGCGTGGCTCCGCTGCGAGGCCTTTCTGCCCCTGTGTTGCCCCTCTCGCTGCGCTGCTGGCGGATGGAGCGTCCTCTGAGGATTAGTTTCCTTTGCCAGTACTTGTATGCCTTATAAATTGTTATGGTTATACCTCTTTCTAATGTGAACTGTTCTCCCCTATTGAAATTGTTGATTAGGGAGGAAATACAGTGAACTCATTGTTCCAAGTAACACTTGAGCCACATAAATATTTCAGGGGATTGCAGCAGCCTTAAAAGGCTCAAAGATGGACACGAACAAACGTGCCTGAAATTGGTTGAATTTTTTTGCAATGTGAGAGGAGATTGAAGAAAGAAAAATGTTTCAATAGTGCAAAAAGATTTATGCATGGATAATAACATTTCAGTAAAAGATGTTTTTGCACCTGGCAGTTGAGCTGTGGTGCTCCTTGCCACAGTATGCTGTGGGTGCTAAAGGATTATATGAGCTCAGGAAGGAGCTGGAAAAAATGTAGGAAGTTGTGCAGCCCCACGGTGCCATCTTCAGCTTAGGAGTTGTTTAAGCTGCCAGTGCTGGGAAGATGCTGAGTAAGTACCCCTGTGTGCTCATTTTGTACTTAATTCTGACCCAGGTAAGCACATCTGGCCACCAGAGCCAGATTGGGTGAAGTTGCCTATTTCACTGTCCCTTTTATTTCTTTGTTTGCTGGTCTCACTTCACATTTCCCTGTTCCTTTATTGCCGCCTGCCTGGGGCATGTCAAGACTAATGTCTCTGGGGAAAACAGTCCTTCCTATCCTAAGCGACTCGCTGTGAGCTCAGCTCCAGGGAAAGCGTGGGCAGAGCCGGGCTCTGGGAGCTCGAGATGTGCCTCCGTCCTCTCCGTGTCACCCGCAGCGATTCAGCCGGCACGCGCAGGGAGGCAACGTTGCCGCTGTTGCAGCCCTCGCGTTCACCTGCCCACAGAGCGGCCGCGGGCCGGGCACCGGCCTCCCCGCACGGCTGGCGCTGTCTTCAGCCCCACTGTCCTGCGACGTCGCTCGTGCAGTTGCGGTGCTCACGACCCACCTCCAGCCGGGCCCTCGCGGACGCGGTTGGGCCTCCTCCATCCTCGCCACCAAGCTGTGCTGGGGGTTGCTCCCACGGAGCAGCTCGTGCTGGACCTCTCATTGCTCTTCTCTGGGGAGAGTTTTCCTTTTTCCCCTTTCCCTCTGTTTCAACAAATCTTTAAACAAAAAGAGATGGGGGTGATGTGGAATGTAGGTCTCTTACCTCAGTTTGTCTAATTTATTCCTGCTTTTTAAGGAAGTACTGAGTGATATTCAGAGCACTTTTTGCACGTAGAGTGACGTTGTGGACGGAAGCTCCAGGACGGTGTGAGTAGTGGCCTGGGGGACGTGCAGGTAGAGCTGTGCTGGCTCCCTGCCCTGGCCCAGCTTTGCCCCAGCTGCTGCTCTCCAGCATCGCCCTGAGGAGGTCACCTTCCTCCGTCACCAAAAGCAGCTGACACGCCAGCCTGTGCAATCCCAGGCAAGCGCTGGGATTTTTCCTTGCTTTATCCTGCCTGCCTCATAATTAGGGTTTGCTGGACGTGGGGGCAGCTGGGCAATGTCCTGGTCTCATTAGCAGCGGGGTCACTGCAGCCGTGGCCGAGAGGCAGGGGTCACTCCCCTGCGCCGGGTTGAGAGCCCAGGGTTAAACCATAATCCTCGTGCTGCCCCAGCAGACGCGTGTTGCAACCGCTCTGCGTTCGTCTTAATTGAAATACAGGCACTAATTGTTGAATTAGTCATATGCAAAGCAGCAGAAAGGGGAAGCTTTTGCAGTGTTTCATAACGCCGCGTGTTTTGCAAGCGCCGCCCGTGCCGCAGGGTTGGCGTGCGGGGCTGCAGGACCCTTGCGTGGGCATCCTGGCTGCCTGAGGGTGCCAAGGAGGCAGCTGCAGCGGGCAGAGCCCCCGGCCTGGTGCTCCGGGTGCAAGAGATGCCAGGAGCTCTTCGGGAGATCAGGGACGCTGCGGGGAGCCCAGCAGGGTAGTGGGGTTCCTTGGGCTTTGTGGCTCCGGGCAGGGATGTGCTGAGGAAAGGACGCTGGAGTGGATGTGGCCGAGGATAGCAGCGTGCCATCGAGCTGTGCTGTTCTCATGCAGAGCTCGTAAAAATCAGCAGAGGAACAGGGGAAGCGCAGAGGTGTTTGTGTGTACAACTGGCCTGGAGAAGGGTAGGGAGGCGCCTGCTTAGTGTACTCTTGGAAACCAGGACATTTAAACATGAGCCAGCTAGGAAAAGCATTGCTGCCGTCATTTCCGAGTCCAAGGAAGGCCCGGAGGAAAGCAAACAATTTTTCAGATTTCTCTGCTGTGTCACTGCTCCCAGGGCAGGGCTCCCTCCAGGCAGCCCGGGGCTTGGAAAGGGCCTTTCCACGTCTCGCAGTGTTGCCAGCTGCAGAGCTGGTGGCGTCTCCTGGGTGAAAATCCAGCCATTTAGACACCGAGAGATTTCCTGGAGTCTCTCCTCGTGCTACATCCTGTTTGGCTTTTTTCCAAGTATTTCCTTACAAGTGTGGTGTGGTGCTGGGAAGGATGAATAACTTCAGGAAAACTACTGTCTTAAAGGTATTTTTAGGGACATGGAGTAGTCTTAGAGAACACCGATGTGATTGTATATGTAGGAATGGTGGTTGTGTTTATGTACTTCCCCTGCCTTTTTTTTTTTTTTTTTTTTTTTTGTAGATTTTGGTAGTATTTATGACCTGTTGCATCTCTTGTCATCTGTGCTCTGTATTTACCTGTTAAAGAGACCTCAGGTTGTCATTTGTGTGTGTACCTTAGCCATTTGCTTTGAAAATACGGCAGATGTGGATTTTTTTTTCCCATTGGTTTATCTATTTTTTTTTTTTTTTTAAGTGTCAAATTGGCCCCTAACTTCTGTGGGTGAGGAGACGTGTATGAACAAAACGGGTTTGTTCAGCTAATCGTGAAGAGGAGAAGTAGTTCATTGATGCTGAAGAGGTGCTTGTTGAGAGCTGTGGGTGTTTAAAATGGGTCAGGTTTTCAGTTAAAAAAGAAAAAAACAAATGCTTGTCCACTCTTTTGCTTAGTACTTGCCATGCCTTGTGTGTGGCCTGAGCATCTGGAGTCACACTAGTGAGAATTACGTCTTACAGGGCCCTTTCAGAGGGGAAAAATCACTCCCTTTCCATGGATTGCAAAAGAGGCTGTGGGATTTGATTGGGGTGATATTCGGAGATTGCCCCAAGACAAGCAGATCATCTAGGCTGCCTGCATGGAGCTGTGGGTCGTAACAGAGCCCAAGGCTTTTTTAACTCCCTGGCCTATGTGAAATAGTGGATGATCCGGAGCATGGTGGTGATTGCAGCTACCGACGCGTTCAGGTACCTGCAAGATGGCTGCAGGTAACGGCCCTGCTCGGAGGAGGGTTGAGTTTTGGCTTTGTGTCTGGCTGCGAGTGTCCCCAGCAGCGCGAGTGACACCGGGCAGGATTTCTCCTCTCTCCAGAATTCTGTCGGTGGGGTTTACCTCACCACTGGTTGGGAAATGGGGGGAAAATAGCCAGAGTAGTAGAGCAAACAAGCAGAAAAAGAGACAAATGCCACATTTTCCTTCCCAAAGGGCCGGGTAAAGTGATGGACACTTTAGAGTAGTGCTTTGTGGCTTGCTTTAAAGCACTGCTGGAGCTGCATGAGAAGCTCAGCATTTTGCTTGTGACTTGACAAGCAGGTTTGTATGTAGATTAGGAAGAAACCATGTGATTCAGTGAAAAGGGCATTTTCACTAGTCTAAGGGCCCAGATTGTGCTGTCTCATTAAGCAGAGACTTAGAGGTTTAAATTCCATTTATTTTTCCTGTAATTCATTAGATTTACAGTCCTACCATAATAAATATGCATTCAATAAATTCAATTCTATAGCAGAATTTCCTCAAAATCTGAGAAGCCCTCATCAGCACAAGCCTGCCCAGCAGGTCTCTTTAGGGGGAGCTTGGAAAATCCTCTCCTTTTGGTGTTGCCATCTCAGTCCCAGACGAAAACTGTACCCACTGCACGGCTAGAGCATTGGCTAGAGGGACTAAAACACCATTCACACGTGAGCAGTTTAAAGCACTGGATGCGGTGGGAGACATCTGCGTTGGAACAGGACTAGCGGCTTCGCTGCCTTCCCAGCGCCCGGAGCATTTGCAAACAAAAGCCTTTGTTCCCCAGTGACTTCATTCTTGAGAGGCATTTTTAATTTTAGTTTTTAACTTCGTGAAGGCTTAATGGCAATTCGTCACTGACAAGAAGAATGCGGCTCTCAAATGTCATGTAAAGGATCCGCTCCATAATTCATGGGCTGGGGAGTGTGGGAGGCCAGAGGAGGGTGCAAAGTGAATATGAGAGATTTGAGCTGAATGAGGCTGTTGGTGTCAAAGTCAGCTCTGTGCCTGCTGAATGTTTTCTTGGCCCTGATCTCTGCATCTTTTGTTTTCTAGCTCATACACTTGTATAATCTTTCATATAAAACATATATAACTTTTTAAAATAAAAGTGTGGTGGGACTTATTTTTCCCCTAGATTTCCCCTCCAGTGTGGAAGGGGATGAGTGCAGTAATACCGGAGCGGTGCTGTCTTACTTCTCTTGTTGCCCTGTCTTTGGAAGTTTGGATCGTTCGGGATTAGGGACAAATTGCAAACGTTGGAAAAAGAGAACTTTTCCCTTCCTGTTGGAGGAAATGAGCAAGGACAAGGCTGGGAAGGGCCCTTGGAGCGTGGATGCAGGCGCAGAGCGCTTGGGGGCGGGTGGGCTGGGGAAGGGCTCCCACCTGCACTAGGGTAGCCGGCATCTCTGCAGTTTGCAGGTAGCATCTTCCCCCTCTCTGCCAGGGTGAGCGGACTCTCTGGCGCTGCTGAAGTGAAGCAAGCTGCTCACTCATGATTTTCTTCTGGCAGAGCTGAAGGTGTTAGAACCTCTTGATAGAGGTGTGATAATAACCGAGCAGCAGAGAGTGAAGCTGCTCGCACGGTGGAATAACCTCCAGCAGGGAAGATGGATCCCTTAGCTCAGCATTTCTGCTCATAGCCCTTCCCAGAGGAGTGGCCACAGGACACGTGGATCCCTGGCTGGGGCCGAGGGGCTTCCTTTGGGAGCCTTTGCTGGGAGAGAGGCAGCAGTAAAGGCACGAGGTGCCCCATGTCAGTTGTGAAGTCATGGATTTTCCTTCAGTGGAGCCTCCCATTCATGGGAGCTATGAAGAAAGCCAAAAAATGAACTCACTGACACAGGGAGTAGCTATTGGTGCAAGTGGGTCTGCATGCATGGCTGCAGGAAATGAGTCATGCTTTTGCAAAAGCATAAGCTGAAAAACGTGTGCCTTTTACATGCACTTTTCCTTCCTGGGCTAAACCACATCATCTCCTCTCTCTAGGTTTTCCTCAGGTGTCAGGAATGTCTTCTGAGCCCCCATCAGAGCAGTCGCCCTCCTCTCCACCCTCACCAGGCTCTCTCCATCTGCCCGAAAGCCGCAGGCCGAGAGAGCGCTCCCCGTCTCCCATGAGAGGCTACCTCATTCCTAGTCCTCTCCCAACCCGACGGACCAGGACGTTTTCAGCGTGAGTATTGGAAGAACGGAATTGCACAGACGTAGCCAAACTGCTGCCTTTTGGGAAGAAGGATTGGCCTGTCACAGAGGTAAAGGGAGTCAGATAGTTTCTTATGTCTGGAAGATGCATCAGGATTCTACTCTTACCTATTCCACAAGCAGTTTTGATCACATCAGACTTCTAGTCCCAGTTGTGTGTATTTTTTTTTTCAGAGCAGTTTTTCCCCTTTTCTGAGGTGGTGCTTCACCTCAGGCAGTAAGATTTTTTTTTTTCTTCCTTTAATCACCTTTAATATCCCTGTCTTAAGTTTGCTGAATTTGCTCAAGTAGATCTCTAAAATAATGTATCTATTTTCAAGGTATAACCTCTGTCTCTCTGATTCTGTGAGATTTTCATATAAAATGAGCATGAGGTTTTCTGCTGTTCTTAATTATTTGAGGTAGTGACATTATAGCAGAGCCTCCTTTCTTGCTCCTTCTCTGTGGCCCAGTGGTTCAGTGCAGAGACTTTCCCCACCAAAAAAAAAGGAAATTTCTTTGTAGTGCAGCAATTTATTCCCTCTTGGAGAACAGAGGATGTTATTACCTCATTCTGGCCTTGCAAAAAACCTCCCAGTGCCTGGGGCAAATCGCCCCATGGAGGTGCTGACCTGCAGAAGGCAACATGAATCTTTCCATTAACCTCCTCAGTGGCCTCGGAATCAGGGTCTGAGGATACAGCACAAAACTCTAGTCTGTCCTCTGCCCTTTCTGACACAATTTGGCAGATCCTTCTGTGGCAGAGAGGTCTGGCAGTGTCGAGCGAAATCCTGTGGAAGGAAGACCTCAAACCTGCAGCTGGCCTATTTTTAGTGGTCTTAATCTAGGTACCGTGTTTGTCTTTTACCATCTTTCAATTTATTGAGCTCTTTTCTGCAAAAATTATCTGTACGAGTTTGAGACTTCATTAAGATTGATCCTATTTATATTTGTACTTTTCCGTTCCAAATGAGATGAAAAAGAACAGCAACAGCAAAGGGAAATTTTATATGCTGTCAGGTCCAAAAAAAAAAAAATCTTAAATGCTCTAAATTTTGTAATGGAAATATATTGTTAAAAAGAGCATAATTGACTTGGTAATTGGGGTTGACCCTGCAAACCAGTTCCAGACTGGCTTGCCTCAGTGTTTTGTTAATAATGAACTCTAATTCTTCTCAGCTGTTAATCCTAGACTGGCACTTCAACCTACAGTTGGAGTTTTGGCTCCCACAGTTCTTTAATCGCTATTAATTAGTGTAGGAATCTTATTGTATTTTGCTAACCCTGAAAATTGAGAGCTCTATTTTTTTTCAGCATGCGTGTCCTCTTTAAACAAAATGAGCTTGAAGTCAGTTCTGGCCCCAGAGTTTTATGGAAGGGATGAATGTGTCAGGTAGTGGCTTATTATTCAGTGGGACTGTTTAATTTTAGTTCACTGCAGATGTGGGGTCTTGTTCCCCCCAGTGATTTATCTTTTTGAAAGAAGATTGAACTTTAATGGCTTTTTTAGGACAGTGAGTGCTTTTCTGTCCAGCTGCATGGAGAGCTTCATAGAGCTAAAAATGAAGTGATTTAATAGAGATTCCTTCTCCCCTTCTTTCTTTTGTTTTTCACCCTTTTTTAATAGGTATATATTTTTTAAACAATTTATGATTTCAGGAGCAGAAATCTTTTTTTTAAATGATTTTAACAATTTAGCAAAATTTAACGTTATGAAAATGTCAAAATTGCCATGATGCATGTGGCGAAGTGACAACCTAATCACTTGCTGAAGGTTTGTCTTGAAGATTCGTAATAAAATCCTCTTCCAGCACAGAAGCAACCTACTGACTTGGGCACTAGCGGGTTGAGAAGGTCCTGATCTAGTAACTCCTTTGTTTAGCCACGTAAGCTGTTTAAAAGGGTTTGCTCCACTCATAATGGTATTAAGAGAAAATCATCTCTTTCCTCACTTAAGGCTATGGGCAAAATGTGTGCAAGAATAAATACTTGCTGCAGAGGGAGAATTTGGATGGTTTTACTGTTTTTTTTTTGTGTACTTGGAAGCTGTCGCGTGGGTGGCCAGCGTTGACCTCTGCTTTGCGTGTCCCCCGCAGGACCGTGAGAGCTTCCGAGGGTCCCGTCTACACAGGAGTCTGCAAGTGCTTCTGCCGCTCCAAAGGCCACGGTTTCATCACCCCCACGGACGGGGGCCCGGACATCTTTGTGCACATCTCTGAGTAAGTCCTCAGAGCTGCAGGGAAAGTCCTAACTTTAGTTTGCCTTAAAACCGAGTGTCGTAGCGGAGAGAAGAGTGGTTTGTACTATGCCACCCTCGTCTTGAAACAGGAGTTAGGCAGGTGTTACAGGCAGCTGCAGATTTCACTGGTCTTCTTCTATATTACTACAAATTTGTTGAGTTAAAGAACAGTAGGTTGTCCTGTTGCATATCTTACAATAAAACACAGAGTTTCACATAGGGCCAGGAACCAGAATTTAACAAAAGCAAATCATCCTGGCACTCTCCAGGTTTAATTTGAAGACCTTTAATGCTAAACATTTGCTACTTCTATCTTGCACAGTTTATACCACTATTAAACTAAAGGTTAATTACCTTTACTGTTAAGAAAAGTCAGGCCTTATAACTTCCTTGAATGTGTCTAGTTTCAGCTCATATCTGTTTGTTATCATTAAGATTTTCCTTGCTTGTCAGTACGTACAGAGATTTGTCACCTCTGGATCCAGCTTTTGATAAACTAAACAGATTAATTTGGTCAGGCACCTCGCTGAGATTTTTTTTCCCCATTATTAAGCAATTTCCAATCTCCTTTTTGGAGTGTGTTGCAGTATTTTAAAGAGCACAGTGGTGCCTTTTCTTTCAGTTTATAGAGATAAAACCTCCTTCATATTCCTGTTCAGTCCCTCCTTCTTTACATCCCATAATCACATTAGCCCTTCTGGCCCCACGTCTTCTGCTGAGTTGCTTATCTGCTCTGACCTCCGTCTCCTGCGCCGCCTCGGAGCGCTGGGGCGGCCCCAGGTGCCGTCCGTCCCCCCGCTGGCGGCAGCGTTTGCGTCCCCTGCTCCGAGGAACGTGAGCGCGACCGGAGGCCCCTGGCAGCCCGTGGCCCCGGGCGGCAGCTGCTCCGCGGCCTCTATTTATTGCTCTGCCAAGCTGCAACGTTCTGTTCTCTATTTGTTTCCGGATTGGCGAGGGGTTGACCCCCAGGAATTGGTCTCTGTAGACTCTGTTAAGATTGCTCAGTGTTTATCCTGGAGATCTAAAGATAGCAGAGACCTAAAGAGCATCTTAATCACTTGATAGAGTTCTATATACTTTTACTGCATATGGTTTTGAAGCTCTGTAATCCTAATTTGGTCTTTACGCATAAGTCAGTCGTAAGGCAACAAAAACCTTACCAAAGTTATTCATGTTACTCCAATTACTCATGTGGATAGCTTCCTCCACACTTATATGTTGACTAACATTAATTGTATTTTACTTCTTTGTTAATTGAATCTCGTATCTTTTTTCCTCTTGAATGTGCTTTCAGAGCAACTAGCAATTTGGTGCCTGACTTTTCTCTCCTTGCCTTTTGAGAAGGAACATCCTGGCCTTCTTCCAGTCACCTGAATGTTTTCTCCATGATGAACGTTGGCAAGCCAGAGCTTTTTAAGGCTCCTAGTTGCATGTGGGTGGATTTAGAAGTGTTCAACGTTAAGAAGTTATTTCATATCCCCTTTTTGTCTAAAACAAATACACACTTTCTGTTTCAAGAATAACTTTTAAACAAACATTTCTGTATCACAATTTAATTCTTCTACCGGGAAAATCTAGTCTGGCCTATAGCATTGCTGATCGGCAAGGGTTTAATTAATCCCTAGGGTTATCTTCTGTCCTTCTGGCTTTTGGACTGCTCTATGTTTATACAAAATGTAAGCTAATCTTTTAGGCATTAATCAAGTTTTGTTCAGGGACTCAATACATCTTTCTCCCCACTACAATAGCCCAAGCTCCAGTAGTCTGTGTCAGGTAAGACCATCTGTGGTGGTAGAAGGTTATGAAGAAGAAGATGGGAGGGACGTTCTCGTCCTCCATCCCCCGTTGGTCAGCAGCGCCGGGGCCATTCCCAACAGATGCTTCACCCAAAGAGACCTTGGCATGGAGAGCCACTGCCTGCCGGGCAGTCTCTTTCCACAATTCACAGCGCTTGCTCTTTTCTGATATTTAATTTGCATTTCCCTTGTTTTCACTTACACCCTTCTCTACTAGTCTTTCCATCTCCGTAGCAGAAAAATGATTCCTTTCCTCTTTAGGCTCAATTCTGCTCCTTTTGAAGTCAACAGGATTATTTTCTATTGAATCAGGACTGGGCCATTATTTTAAATGCTTCCTCTGTAGGTACATTTGCAGAGCTTACATTAAAAAATAGGTGATGTTTCTGCCTCGGCCTTTTAGCAAAAAGTGCTATTATTAAGGCACTGAATATTTCAGCGCTTTGTGTTCTTTAACTACTCTGAGTGTATTTGAAGTAGTTGGAAATAGCTTTTAGTCCTACGTGGAGGTGATATCATTGTCTTAATTCTGATGAAAGGCAGCATTAGAAAGATGAATTAATAATATCTTGCACTTCAGTTTATTTCATTGTGAATTAGCAACTGTCTTAATGGGAATTGCTTATTAGAGCAGTGCCTGTAACCCAATCACCGTGGCCCAGGAGGACTCTAATGGCTGCAATTCGTGTGGGTTTTTTTGTTGCCTGTGTTTCTCATGAGATCCTTTCCTACATATTTGCTCATCTTCCTTCCTCAGGTGAAGCTGGATGTGAGAGCGAGCCATCGAGCCTTTCACTGGCTCTGTTCAGGACAGACCTGACGTGAGGCGGCAGGGGAACGTTTTTGGCTGTATCGGTTCTTCCTGAAACCTAGAATTTCAGGAACTGGGATAGAACAATCTAGACTGTGGTGACTAGTGAATGTTTTGAGCATCAGTGATCAGTCTGCTTATCTTTCAGATTAATATTATTTTTTTACATGAAATTTTAAAATAAAAATTAACTTCCTCTAAGCCTTGGGGGATGGAGAGCCTTCCTGAGCCCCCGTAGCATCTGCAGCAGCCAGGCTGGTGGCAGCTCTGGTGGCAGTACCGCTGGTGGTGGCAGTTTCCTGGCCTGCTTCATGGGAGGCTTCTTGGAGCTCTGCACAGAGCATCTGTGGCTGAGAAGCTGCCACCACTACTGCTTTCTTCTGCTTTTTGGAGGTATTTTTCTAGTTGATGAAAGCAATTGTGCTAGCAAGATGTTATGGCTCCTTGGGTGTTGTGAGACTTTAATGCTTTGCCCTTCTCCACGGCTGAAAATAACGCGTGCTTCCTGGTGGAGCACATAAAGCTGCAGGCAAGCATGAGGTGCATGAGTTTCTGAGATTTTAATTCAAGCTAATGTGTGTGGGAAGCTGGAAACACAGGAAAACGAATTTGCCTGAAGTAACATTTTAAAAATCTCTAATAGCTTCTTTACTAATGATGTAGCTGATGAGTGAGGGGCTAGGGTGTCTGTAGGATCAGGGCACGCGAATCCCTCCCCTCCCCTGGTTGGGATCGAGGGCCCACAGAAGGCTCCCGGCCCTCCGGCCCGCGCTGCAACCCGGGCTTTGGTCTGAAGCCTCTTGGCCCGTAGAGGCGAGACGAGGAGACGGGGCGCCCACCAGCAGGGGCCCAAGAAAGAGCTTTACTCATTCACCTGGGAGTTTCCTTTTGCAGAAGCAGCTGATTTCACGGAGCAGAAAAGGCATGTGCGGAGCTTTGTGGCTCTCCTGCAGTTCGCCTGTGCTTGGCTCTGAAGGGGAAAATGCTGCATTGCAGAGGGACGTTCAGCCTGCCCTTCAGGCTGATGTTTCCTGACCCCGCACTTGACAGCGATGCTGTGGAACTGGCACTGTGCTTTGTTTTTTTTTTTGTTTGTTTTTTTTTTTGTTTGTTTGTTTTTTTGTTTTTTTAATTTCGCCTCTGCTTTGACTCATGCTATCTCCGGATCCCTGGGGAGATCCCGGGATTGCTGTAGCTTCCTTGCACGCTGTGCTGTGATCTCAGCAAGGTTTACATTTGTCATGTCTGAAATTTAGGAATACTGAACGGGGTAGAGGAATTATCTTGCTGGGAGTCCCGGTGGGTACAGACCCATTCTTGGAGGCTGCTGGGAATTCCAATTCCTCCAAAATACTTCAGGTACTGGATAACTTGTCTGCCTCGGGACCGCCCGTTCCCTCTCCTGACGTGCTCCTGTGCTGATGCACTGCTGGGTCTGCTGCTGTGTTTAGGATAGTGTGTGTGGAGGGAAGAGAGGCAGCAGAGTATCAGAAGCTGCTCGGGAGGGGAGTCAGTCACAGACAGTGAGAAACCGAAGGGTTTCCCCCTCTTTCTCCGTTGGCTAAGTGGTTTAATCCATGGCAGGTCAGTGCAGGATTCATATCCTGGCTGCACTCCAGGCAGAGCAGCACCACGTCGCTGCCTGAGCCTGGAATCTCCTTGTGTTAATGAGCACAGAACGTAACTGCCCTTGATTTCTGGTTTCCAGACGCGTTACTGTAGGCATGAATGTGGCCGAATCCAAGTCAGATACCTGCAGAAACAAGGAGCTTCTGTTTCTCTGACTTACTCACGCAAGGTGGGGTTTTCCTGTGAAATCCAGATCCCTGGAAAGTTTTTGTGCTCACTGGTGTCTTTCTCTTGGGCCACAGTGCAGTGCTTTGGGTTGAATTAGCTACTGGAGAGTAAACGTGGAGCCTCAGCTATCCCTGAACATGGAGGTGGGAGAGGTCCTTGGAAGGATGCAGGAGAGGGAGATGCATCAGTAACTTGGCAGGGAGCTGCAGCTTCCATCCAGGATGAGGGAGCACCCAGCAAAGGTCTCTTTGGGAGAGCCCAGAGCTCCCAGGACCATGAGCTGTGAAACCCCAAATGGGCTGCGTGTGACGGCATTTTGCTTTAGTGCAGCTCATTCCTTGCCATTCAGAGCAGCTCATTCCTTGCCATGCCCTGCTGTCTAAACAGACACGTGTGTGTCCTGGGAGGAGTGCTGAGGAGCTAAAGGGGCTGCCCAACATGATGCAGCTCCTTGCGCCCCGAGGAGCAGCTGCGCAGCACGGAGCGATGCAGGAGCCTGCGCTGGGTAGGCCCTGAATTCACACAAACTCTTGCTCCAGAATGTTTCCATTCGCCTCAGTCTGTGTCCCAAGAGACTTAACTGGAGCTTTGGAATACGAATAGCAGCTGTGAGAAGAAAGAACTAGAACATTCCTTATTTAGGTAATTTCCTAATAACCTCCCAGTTCCCTAAAAATAGTGCGGTATAAAATGCTCCACCATAGCAGACTGGTACCGAGCTGCGAAATGGAAGTTGCTGGATGATCTAAAGCAAGTTCTATTGTGTCTTGCTGTGACACTGACATCACGAAAACATTTCCTATTTTTAGTTTAATTTGTTGAAATGACTTGGAGTTCTTTGATGCATAGGTACCCATTACAGTGAATGGGAATATGCATGCTGATCTCTTAAATAGCAGTGAAATCCACCTTCATTTGTAGAGCATCTTTTAATATATACTTAAATGACCTCAATCATATGGTTATCTATGATCTTGGATGATCTAAAAATATTTAATCAGTATGTAACGTCAGAAGAGATTTCCATGTTTGACTTCCTCCAGCAAACAATGCAGGGTAACCTGTGGCGTGTATGTGACTGCTGCAGAGGGAATCACTTCGGAGATCCCTGCTTTCCTTTCCTGCTCGCTTGCTTCCCAGCACGTAAGGCAGCTTCATCCTGCAGCTTATGCAGGGCTCTGTTACCCCAACCAGCACCTTTGGATGTCGTTAATCCTCCTGTCTTGCGAGCACCACAAGTGCTGGGCAAGCTGCGTGTTCCTGCTTCGAAATGTCACTTAGTGTCCCTGCTTGCAGACACAGCTGCTCTCCGGCTCACTAGCACTGCGATAAGAACATTATTCACAAGTGAGTTTAGTCAGGCTGCAAACTAAGACCTTTGTCCGCTTGTTTTTCATAAGCACTGGGGGCAGTGAGTTCATCACATATTCAGTAGGCAGCAAGAGTGGCAGTCAGAAGGCAGCGGGAAAGAAGAGAAAAGAAGAGAAAAGAAAATCAGGTCTGTGGGAGACGAGTTTGAAGGCCCACCACAGGGTGTGAAATTAGAGCTGTTTGTGCGTCCAAGGCTGGCTCTCATGGCTGATTAAAGAACAGTCCTGGTTTCGCTCCTTTAAGTTCATGTCAACAAGCAAGGAAAGCAAGAAGACAAACTAGGGCATGAGAGAGGAAATCCTGCTGGGGATGAATGAAACTTCATCACGAGCTTCAGCCTCCTGCAGTGTCAGTGTGCATACAGCCAGAAAGGGTATGATCCCGTTGGTGTAGTGCCCTGTCCCAAAGGAAGGGCTTTCTGGCAGAGAAAAATACACCTTTAGCATTGTATAGATGTTAGTGCTAGTCTGGCCTTCTGGGCAGAAAAAACAGGAGTAATTAACCTGAAACTTTAAACTTGAGAGGTTTGGGTCAGCAAACTACTTTTTAATGAGTTAATGCAGTTTTCCTTTTTTTCTTTTCTGTGCAGATCAAGCTCTGTAGATGATTGATGATGCCACAACCAGGGGTCTAGTCATTGCCCGAGGATGCAATGGCTGCACAGGGATAACAAGGCCGTCCTTTAGTCGTGTTGGCTCCTTGGCTTCCCCTTGCCCTAACACACAGCCTGGCATGCATTGGGAAATCACTAGGAAACTTCTTGGAGGAGCAGGACCATTCTGGTTACCTGTACACTTACACTAGGGTTTGTTTATTTTTCAGTTCGAAGCAAGAGAACAACAATGAAAAATACCCCATTTTTAGCACTCAGGCGGTGCTTGTTCCTAACTCAAATATGAACATTCAAGTGATAAGTGGTGCCTGATTCCCTGCTGTGCAAGGGGCTGGTTAGCAGGTTCATACAGCAGAGACCTCTGGTGAAGGAGGCTCTATCATGGCTTTTCTATCTTCATTTGTGCTTCCTTTTCCCAGGCACAGCTCTGGGTCTGGCGTAGGATGGGTGCTCTTGGATCTCGAGTGCTGTCAGCACAGGAGCCAGCTCCACAGGCTCGTTTCCAGCCTGGGAATGCTCCTGGTGCCTCCTAACTTTCAGATGCCTTCACATCTGCCTTTAGATACACTAGGATTTTCAATATGATGTTGATACAATCAGGTACTAAACAATAACTTTTCTTCTGCATTTCCCATGGGACAAATAACACTTTCTGGTCCCTTCAGCTTCCCCTGTATACATCAGCTTATTCCACACCATGCTTGGTTGCCACGAGCCTGAGCTGCCCTCTAGTGCTGCCAGGGAGGAAGGCAGAGCTGCTCTGCCCCAAATGATGCCTGAGAGCAGGTTAATTAAGCTAATTAATTTGGGGGTTGTGTGTTGGTGCTGTGTGTAGTGATCACATATGATGGTGCTGCCAAAATCAGCCTCAGCTTTGGCAGCTGATCAGCTCTGATGAAAACTGAAGTCTCTTGAGCACGTATGTGTGTGATATTCGTTGTGATAAAACTGTGGAACAGGTCAGTGCTCCTGCGCCTTGTGGGTAACCGACGCTCCCCCTCCGCAGCATTGAAGGCGAGTACGTGCCCGTGGCGGGCGATGAAGTCACCTACAAGATGTGCAGCATCCCGCCCAAGAACGAGAAGCTGCAGGCGGTGGAGGTGGTCATCACCCACCTGGCGCCCGGCACCAAGCACGAGACCTGGTCAGGCCACGTCATCAGCTCCTGAGGTGGCAGGGAGAGATACTTAAGAAAACAGCCCAAAATATTAATGAAAAAAATATATATATATATAAATGTGTTTACAAAACTGTATTTTAAAGAGACCTAGTTTGTGTGCTTTTTTGGGGGGGAGGGTTGCCATGTTTATGTTCTCTTTTGTTTATTTTTTAATTTTTGTGAACTGGTTCCAGTAAATGCTGGCTGACTTGGGGGGAGATTTCAAGGAAGATTTTCCTAGAGCAGGAACAAGCCCCAGCGTGAAGGTGCTGTAGGTGCGTGAGCTGGTAGGTGTTCCCTTGGGTGGCACTTCTGGGCCTCATTGCTGGTAACAGTGCCTGGACACAACAGCTTGAGAGAGAGAGATTTTTTTGTTTCAGTTGTTCATTATGGAAGGACGTTCCCAATCTGAGTCACTGCCACCCTGTAGAAAACCTCTCTCTGCTTGTTAGGCCCTGGCAGTTCTGACAGCAACAACCAGTTGCCCCTCAGGTGCAATGTTCTCAAATTATGTCTGCTTCCGTGTGGAATATTGTGGGTTTTTTAAAGCCTGGATTGTTTGTGAATTTACTTTGGTGCCTTCGTGGTTGATTAGCAACAGATTTTATAGGCCAGTACTTTAAAAATAATGATTTCAAACAAACAGACAAAAAAATGGTTGGTGGCTTCAAGCTAAGCAGTAGAGCTTAGTAGAGTGGTGAAGACTTAATAGCTTCTGACTGTGGTGGAACTTACACAAAGCTGACCATTACCATTGCTTGCATAGAGCTGATGCACGTGTATTTTCAGTTGGAGAAGGGAGGACAAAGCCAACGTGTTTCTGACGGGCAAGCTGCGCAGGCGCCGCGTGAAGGCTGCGCGAGCTGCGGAGCAGGCGCCGCTGAGGCGGCTCCGCAGGGGCTGGGCCGTGGAGCGCGAGCGCGTGGACGGGCCCTGCGCTGCCTCCTCCCGCTGCCCCGCTCGTGTCGCTCTGTCAGCTCTGAGCCTGCTCGCTCGCCGGGCAGCTTTCCACGTGAAGCATTTTTCTCTGTTATGTTCCTCACAGTGAATTTTTATTGACTTTGCAAATAAAAAAAAAAATAGTAAAAAAAAAAATGGCATTATATTCTCTTCTGTTAGTTGCGTGAAACAGTGTAATATCAGCTGCCTGCCTACACTGTTAACAACCAGCCTTTGCAGTGTCATGAAGTAGCTTCAGACTCTTTCACAGCAGAAGACAATCTCTTCCAAGGAGGGCTGAGCAGCAGAGAGCAGATTATGAAGGTTAGTAATTATTGCCACAGTTGATTTTACCTGAAGGTGTGTTGGTATTACACTAAAGCATCTCTTGTTTGTTCTTTAAAACAATATAAGATTTTCGTGTAGTGGGCTCAACATTCCCTGTCTTGGAGGGTATCACACACTGCTTCCTTTGCAATAAATGCTAGCATTATAATGCTTTAAATACCTGTCTTCAATCTGCTCTGTACAAACTCAGCGTTGAAGATTAGAGATGGACGAGGTGGTAGGTACCTGCATATGCACACCTATATATAGACATATACAGAAATATATATTTAAAAAAAGCTTTGCAATATCAATGGATTGTTATTACCAGAATACTTGGGACATCATTTTTATGAGTTTTTTTAGCTGCTTAATATATTAACGTAGACTGTGTAATGTATAATGTTATAGTAATAGAGTAGGATATACAGCAATATATATTCCACTGCATAGTAATAATATATAGAAATATATACATGAATAACTATGTATTTTATATATTATAGTAATATACATACTGTTACTATATATCTAAAACCATTTCTTTCCATTAGATACTACTTTGTATTAGATATTATTTATGTAAGCGGAGAAGGGGGCACAAGGGAGGAGGGCCTGGCGGTTGCAGCTGAGCCCTGGGGCAGGGAACCAGGCCCAAGCGACCCCTGTGGGGCTCAGGGGCAGGAAGGGCTGTGCTTGCTGTGGGGTTTTCTACATTCACACTGGTGACAACAGATGGGGAGCACTGACAGCCGCCACAAAGGAAAACGCTTAAGGGCAGAAGCTTTTCAGCACAGACAAGTTTATTTTGCAGTAGCACATGGCTTTGGGAAGGAGCAGTAAGGTAGAAACAACACCCGTGGATTTATTTATGTATTATTTTTTGCAGAAGCATTTTGTTTGTTTCTCCATCAGCACCCTGTGCAAGACACAGCAGGTAAACCTCAGCTATTAGCAAAGGCTGCAGTTTAAGGTTTGTATGTATGGAGGCATAAACATTTGCACATTTTAGTTTGAGAACAAATTTGGATTTCAGCCAGTGCAGGATGTTTTCCAAGGTGAGTTTCTGCAAAAAGAGGAACCACTGAGGAGCAAGGAATCACATAGTTAGATGCATCACATCCATACACATGTGCATGTACCCACGCACAGAGATGTTGCACTGGGACCATCTTTAAACATCTTTCCAGATCTAAAGTTCGTCTTCATTAAAATCCTTGTACTCTCAGTTCAGCAAGGTGCAGATACTGGGGTCAAACAGGCACCTGAGAAGCATTAGAAGGTTGGATGTGAGGCCATCACCCCCTGCTCTCCTTTTCTGTGAGCCCTTTGTGTGTTTAGTCCCATTTTTTTAGCTGTAGAAAGAAACATTATGCAAACCTGAAACTGGAAAGATTCAAGTCAGTCATTTCACTGTACCAAGGGGCAACACAGAACCCCCAGGTCTGGTTTGCTTTTTAATTTACCAAAATGACAAGTTGTTTCCAACAGTGCATTTTACATAATAAAATACTTTTATTTTCATTTTCTAAAGTAAATTATTCACCCACAAGCTACTTTCCTATTGTCAGATAATTAACAGTTACAGTGATTGTTAAGCTTAAACTTGTATCTTAATTGAAAGTTTTGAGGCTTTTTTTTTTTTTCCCCAAACTTGGCACTAAAATTTCACTTACCCTTGAAGTCTTAACATGATGACAAAAAGAAATTTTACTATCGTGCTTAAGTTTGCTTAATGGTATTTTTTTTAATTGTTGATTAAAAAAGTCTGCAAACAGCAAAGGTGCCGTTCCTTGTACTGTGCATTGGCAGCACAGTTATTTTGGGAGGTCACTCCAGCATCTTTGCTGCGGTGGTGGCCTCAATTCAAGTGTGCCAGGTCAGGGACTCTAGGCTCAATCCTTCCAGAAGGAAAGGAAACCTGTCTCCCACTGCTCAGGAGGAAAATCCCAGATGACAGGTAATGCATGAGTTTTAGGACAACATAGTATTAAAAAAAGGTACTCTAAAATTTTCATCATCTTTAAATAGCAGCTTCAAAATCAAAACCAGGCATAAAAATTTGCAGGCCAATTTCAAGGCAGCCACTAATCACATACAGAGCAATATTCCCCCTCCCGCCCCACCCCAAAAAGTAATTTGTTAGCTAAGGAAGGCTATAATAAATGTTATCAGAATTGAAAGCCACAGTTGTCTGTCTTTTCATATACAGATTTCAAAGCCTTTTATACTGTCACGGGTATGAGCTGTAGCCCCTGCTAAATTAGCAATTAATCTACACTCAAGGAGCTTGTGGGGTGGTCTGTCCAGAAACATGGAGTTTTCTGAGAAATGGGGACTGCTCTTCCCAAAGTAACACTTGCAGGGAAATAGATGAGAGGCAATAGTCTTTTGGACTGGTGACTCAAATAACAACCCATCCAAAAGAAAACAGCGTATTTGTGCCAATGGAAATTGTGAAAGGATGATCCCAAAGAAGCTCTGTTCTACTCTACAGTCAGGAAGGTTCTACTCAAAAACACTTCCAGTAATGACTGATGCACAAAGTACTTGCCTTTTCTGACCAATTAGGAAAGATTGCACAGAATGAAGAAATTTTTTTTGAGTTACTAGCCTGTCTTAACTGTTTTGTAAGTGTGACATGTAAAAAAGTCTTTCATCTAAAAAATAGTTCCTCGCAGATTCTCCTTGTATCTTCTGGTGATGTGACGCTGTAGCCTTCTGTTCTGGAGTCTGTGAAAATCTCATAGTCGTTTCCACCCTGTAACAGAGGAAAAGAAAAAAAAAGCAGATGAAGACATGATATTCTTCAGCTCAGTACATAGATAGTTGGGGAAAGATTCTGAAAAGAGTCTGAATTAACCCCAGACTTAAAGGCTGGTCATGAAGTACCCATGGGGACGCCTTGGAAGCAGCCTCCCGGCAACTGAAACGTAGGTTCAGTTGAACCACAGCATGGAGATGGTTGCAGCCACCTAAGAACACTGTCGCCTTGCTGGCTACCAAGTGGAAATTGCATTTGGAAGTGGTTACTAGTCAGAGGATCCTGATGAAACAGTCTTTCCTGTCCTTATCATAGTATACACAACCAGCAGCAGCCTATATATATATTTTTTTTTAATGAAGTAGCTAGCAGAACTGAACAAAATTTTGCAGGGGTGGATCAAATCTTATTCTAAAAGCTTCAGAAATCCTTTTTTTTTTTTTTTTCTTCAGGTTAGTTTCTGAGAGGCAGTAACTCCTGCAAACAGCAGCAGCTGCTGCCCCGTCGCTGCGACGCCGCCTTCCAGGAGGCCGAGAGCTGCCAAGCACCAAGTCAAGGCAGTGCTGAGCGTTTGCACCATGTGTCTGTGCCAGCCTCTGCTGAGGCTTCTGCAGAGCACCAGCCACTGCCAGGAAGTCTGCAGCAGTTTAGTTTATGTTGCTGCTTTCATACAGCAGCACAGGATTAATTCTTGTTTGCTTCCCTGTTAATGTTAAGGTGTAAAACTTGTTACAGATAATGATACCAGCACATGGTATTTGCAACTCCGTTGCATTATCCTCTTCCTTCCAGGTTGTTTTCTTTCCTGTCAGCTAAGCCTGTGCTAACACTGTTGTCCCTGTTTTGTCCTTGTTGTCTCGGAGTCTGACGTGACATTTGTAGTTGGTTAATAATTACAGGAGTGCCAAAAGGTTCCTTCACAGTTAGTTCAGTGAACCAGGGAGCCACCTGCAAGAGCAGAGGGCCCTGAAAGAAGTTCATGCACTGCAGGAAACAAGAATAGCTGTTTTTTCCATCACTCACTCCCTGCTTTCCAGTGAGTCAAGAGCAACTCTTGCTGCCTTGAAACTCTGAAAATGCTGCCCTGTCATTTACAGGGTTTAGAACTAGTCCATCAGCGCCTTGCCAGAGAGACGGGTATTGCTTTTGCACCTAGTGCCAAGGAGAAGAAAAAAAAAAAAAAAAAAAAAAAAAAAAAAGAAAGCTTTTTATTTTTCATGGAGAACTTTGTCTGCTATTGAAGGGCAGCCCCTTAGCGGTAGTTAGGGCCTGAATATCAAGCAAGGCCTATGGATGCTGTTCCCTCTGCTAATCCTAGTCCATTCTCTGCTCCATATTCAAGCATCTCTGGGTCACCCTGCAGAAGCCTTCAGCCTACTCTAGGTCTCTCTACGGACCAGGGAGGGGGATAATTTCAGTTCTTGAATGTACAGGCAAAAAAGCATTTTCAAATGCAATGGAAAAATTGAAGTGTTTAATCACCAGCCAGCAAGAAACATCCTTCTACCCAACTACTCTCAACCACCATCCAGATTATATGAAGTCAAGCCACCTAGGTTTTTAATCTAATTACAGGATTTTCAGATATATTCCAGTATTAACCCTGTGAAGAACTCTGTGTTCAGAGACGAGAACCGCAATCCATGCTCAGGGCAATCCCTCACAATTAGGCCCATTGCCCAGGCAATCTTTAATTGATTAGAACCTGTGTGGCTTGTGGTCTAAAGCAGCAGCTCTGAAATGTATGTACAAAACAATATACTCACTGGCATAGTCTTATCTCCAAAGAAATAAATAGTCTTGTATTCATCTTTGGCAACAATTCCTAAGCAGTACCTCTTATCCCAGCCTTCTGGAAACACATCAATGCTTATCTGGCCTCCTAAGAGAGACACAAACCAAGCAAATTATTTCATTTTAAGACCCTATTTGTGAAAAAGAGAACAATTGAGGAAGAACTTTGTTGAAGTCACAAAAATGTTACTGCAAGACTACAAAATTTTTTTTCTTTGCATTTGCTTTTGGATTTTCTTCCCCCACACAGGGATCTGACAAGCTAAGGGCTACTGAAACAGTTTCATGTAGTATTTTTGATCATAATTGATTAGCAGAAGAAACTCTGACTAATCAGAAGTATGCAATGGGTTTTGAAAGTGAGCAAAACCAGGCACATAACTGACTTTAAAAGACCATCAACTAATGACAAGCAATGCAGTTCTCTTTGTTGATGGATTTCAATTAAAAATTACTAACTAAAGGAAACAGACTAACAGACTAAAAGGAAAAAAAATAGCTTAATCTTGCAGGCAGGGCCAGCAACAACCCCCACAGTGAGAACGGTCATACAAATGAGAGGTTATATCACATCTATGAGAACATGATTCATCTTTGCCCAGAGAGGTTGTGGAGCCTCCCTCTCTGGAGATCTTCAAAGCCCACTCGGACATGGTCCTGTGCCACGTGCTCTAGGTGACCCTGCGTGTGTAGGGGGTTGGACTAGATGACCTCTAGAGGTCCCTGCCAACCTTAAGCATTCTATGATTCTATGATCTTAAATGTAATTTGAATGAATTGTTTTAAATGAAATTATTTTAAATGAGTTACCTATAGAAAACGTGAGGCCTTTTCCTGCAAAGTCTCTTTGTAAATCAGCTACAAATTTCTCTCTTATATGTTCCTTCTGTTCAGGAGGAAAAGAGTCAATTACGTGCTGTTATTTCAATGATTTGAAAAAAAAAACAGTGCTATATAGCTATATTCTATTAATACTTTAAGTATGCTGAGAATATCTCTACATCTATTAACAACTTGTAAAAAATAATGAGAGCCAAACTCAACATACATACTGTGATATCCACGTTTCTATCCAAAAATCTTAAAATACCAATAAAGTCAGCTTATCTCCTGGTAAAATTCAATTTTACAGGGGAGGAAATTGAGGCACCAAAACATCAATCAGGTAGCGTGGCTCAGATTCATTTCAATCTTGCATAGTTTGCAGTGTAAAGGGGAGATAAAAGGTAGTTCAATCAAGGCTTTTAAATTTTGCTCAAAAAACTTAAAGGATTTGACAAGAAAGGGAATAATTTTATTGGTGTGCACAGAACAAAAGCCGGGACACTGAAGGGTAAGCAGAGATTCCTCTCCAGTTCCTGATTTATGCGAAGTGGGAATCCAGTACTCTGCATAGAGGAATGAAGAAACAAATGGAATAAACCTTCCTGCAAATCACTACTCTTGCTCCAGAGAGCTATTTCCTGAAGGCTGAACTCTGATGTTTGTTCAGCTACATGGAAAGAATTAAAATGCAAAATCAGACAAAATGCAAATGCTTCTTTAAAACCATAATTTGAGCATAGCTGCCTCGCTCAGAAGAGTCATGTATTTCCAAGAGCTGTAACTTACCTTATCAAGTTCATAGAACTCAATGCGCTCCTCCTGGCTGCAGCTTCTTCCAATGGGGGACACATTTAACATCCCATTTCGGAACTCAATGAAAGTACCCCTGGGGGAAAAAAAAAAAAAGATTAGCAAGAGCGAAAACATGAAAAAATAGCTCGGATTATTGGGTATCACAAGAAGTTTTGTTTAATTCTAAAGACAATGGGAATTGCAGGTCTCCTTTAGCCTCTCATTGTATGCATGAAAAAGCATCAGGACCTCTGGCACCAGAGGTCTTCTGCACTTTTATGTGAATCCAGCGGCCTCAACATGGCCCTATTCTGTTTTAAAAGTAAACTGGAGCATCCTGTCAATGTGACTTTCATCCTCAGAGGCCAGTCTTCTAGGTCTGGGGTGAAAGGACAAAGTTTAAAGCATCCAAGTAGCCTCGCACGAAGGATGCATTAATATCTCACACAGAACCGATCTTACTGCAAACTTCTATTATACGGAAACCACCACGCTGCTGAATTCCAAACACACCAAGGGAATGATTTTCCTATAAAAGTTTAATTTCCCTTTCTTCTCAAGAAAAACTTATAAGGATTTCAAGTCCTATTTGAAATCCTCATCATTGTCTGTGAAAAGCCAGAAAGATGGAAAATAAACAGCTCTGGAATAAAAACACAACTTGTAATCCTTTGTCACCTATGCATTCCTCACACACAAAATATTTTTCTTCTGATGAATCAAGAGTCTGCTTTATGTTTTGATGCTCAACACTAACTCCAAGGATAAGGTGACACGGAGATGCACATACCTTTTCTTTGGCAGTTTAATCTTTGCAATGTAGCTCAGGCAGTAGTTGATGACATCTTGAAGAACGTCCTCACCCAAGTGGCCCTGAATGCTCTAGCAGAAGAAACACGTTTCAGCCAAGGGCTCACGGGCTGAGATTCTAAAGCAGGTCATCTTAGAGGAGAAAACAGATACTGGACACTCAGACACGGTTAGTACTGGGGAAAAACAAGGCTTCAAGAAATAGGTGATGCTGACTATGGGCTCCTATTCTTTTAAAACTGTAACAGCGAACTGTTATTTAACATGTTCCATACAGGCATACAGTTCTGTGGGCCAGAGACATAGACCTAAATGAAAAGTCACAGTTAATGTCTACTGCAGCCAAGCACAAAGCAATGGAGATCTCATTATTCCAAAGAACTGGAAATGACTGCACTGGTCAGGGTCCACCTTAGGCTGTTCATCAGAACGTGCACTCCTGAATTAAGTGTAAGGAGCAGCTCAAGAGAGAAAAGGAACTTGATGAGGCCCAAGGCAACAGGCATCATCCGTGGCAGCAGCTCCCCGGGAGCTGTGGGAGCAGAGGCCTATGGAGGCGGAAACGCTGCTCCGGGATTTCCACTGCTCTCACGTGGCCAGTTACTCCCAACAGCTTATGGCTTTGGGAGCATCCCCGGAAGGAAGCTTGAGGAGAAGATGGTCACTGCACAAGTCGGGGATCCCAAGGAAGGGTCTGTTACAGAAGTAACAGCAGCGTCGGCCTCCGCCAAGGGATCATTTCCAAGGGCCGCTCTGAGGCAGGAGAGCTGAAGCTTGGATACATGTTCCCACTTTACCCGGCACTTCAAACATACCTGCTTGCTCAAGAACTTCCCGTCTTTGTACGCCACAAGACCGTTTTCAGGGAAAACGTAGTCAAATTTTTCAATCACTAAAACCAGGAGGAAAAAGAAAAAAAAAAAAAAAAAAAGAAGCAGCA
>NW_010580567.1:55519-91951 GCF_000705375.1 Tinamus guttatus | reverse complement strand
TCAGGTGGCTTCGGCTTTATTAGCTCTGAGCGGACATCTCCTTTTAAAATAGTGGGGGAAAAGGAATAAACAAATAAATAAAAAATACTGTAATACCATTTCCTGACCTGAACGTAAGCATTAGAAAGTAGCCCTCTTTGCCATGTTATTTACAGTCCGTTTTAATTAGGAGTCACCTATCAAATGCCAAAACCGTGAGTGCAGCCACCCATAGGCTCCTACATGGCTCGACTTCTGGCTTTCTGTTTTATCCTTTCTGTGAGTTCCTGAGCCTCCAGCAGCTGGAGAAAATTCTGCCAGGAGAAAGGCTGCACACAGACCTGTGGTTCAGCATGGGCATGGGAGGAGACTTGATAAGTAATCTCAAATAAAACCAGGAATGATGCTCATGTGAACTTCCTGAGTGTGCCGAGAGGGAAAGGGGTGTTATGCAGGAATCAGCATGGATATAAGGGCTCCTGTATTTCCCAAAAGTGCTGTGTCTCCTCTCCTGAGGGCTTCTTATATTCTGAAGGCAGCCCAGACACTTTTGCGGGACGACTGGACTTCTTTGATTCTCTTGAGGGTTTCAAAACGCAATGCCCAAATGCAGTGCGGGACCTATAAGTCTGTGTTTGCAAGACTGCTGTTCTACCTATAACCCCCTTAAAGAGCAGAGCATGTCCATGCTTCAGAACCCACCACTACATTTCCTCTGGACAGGAATAGCCGATGAGTAATCCAAAGCAGCAGAGGTAATAAATATTAAAGAGCTGGAAGATGTTAAAGTGCACGGGCAGTGGTGCTGACATGCAGCGGGGGTGTGAAGAGATCAGCTGAGTGCTCCTCACGTGGGCATTGGTGAAGGAAGTGCATCTTTGTGTGAAGGAAGCAGCTAAGATGTATGCTCCTTATGGGAGCAATGGTTTTCCTGGAGTGATGCGACCAGTGGAGACAGAGTCAGTGGGAAGAAGGAGCTTGCATAGGACTGAGATCTGTTGTGGAGCATCTGAGCAGCTTGTGTGAGTCTGAGGGCTGCAAGATGGTAGGTTGGGTGTAGCATCTTGTGGCATGCGTATTGTAGGTGGTACATGGCAACTTGGCCATCGTGACAGGATGGGAGAGCTGAGATGTCAGCCCCCAGCTCTTGGATCCTGCAAATAGATCCTCCCTGCTCCTGTCAGCCCAAAGTATGGCTGTTTTCCAGGGAAAGCTGGTGGTGAAGCAAGTCAAATGCTAGTTCTGTGCTGGAGGATCCTTCCAGCTCCCGAACAGTAAAAGAAGAGCTTCCTTCCTGCTCTCTGGAAACAAAAATCCCTTTTCCCTCCATCAGATATAGGGAAATACAGGCCATGAGGCAAAGACCTCTAATTTTTCATCCAAGTACCTAGAGCCAAAATGTCCATAAAGACTTTTCCAGTCCTTGCCAAGGTCCCTACCAAGGTGTGGTTGGGCTGGACAGGGCTGACTGCAGCGAGACCAGAAGGGTTAAAGGTTTTCTTGGCACGCTGGAAGGAAGGCGTTTGATTTCTCACGGAGCCGTGCGCACCCAGGGAGAAAGGCAGCTCTCCACTAATGTATGCGCAGCTCCTGCAAAACTAAAAATAGCTGGGATCTGAGGCCGTTCTTCCAGGATTTCACAGGCACTCACCCAATTTTTAGCTCCTTTTTCTCCAGCGGATGACAAAGCGGAGGAGACAGTCTCATCCCTTGCATGAAGGCGCCGCGTCGAGAGCATCGCTTGAGGGATGCCTCTGACCCGTGCTGCGCAGACGATGCAGGGATGTGACGCTCAGCGAATAACCCCAGCTCCGTGATGGCCCCTTGCAAGGCTGGGGCAAACCCCAGTGTTCCCCGTTGCTGCTGAACAGCATCGTGAGCTCCTCGAGAATGAGCCCTCTCCCTCTAAAATCCCCTTGATGGGTTTTTTTCTAGCATAATTATAAAAAAAAAAGAAAAAAGAAACACTTCCAGCAGAGAATCACCCCCTCACTTACCATCTATGCTGACACGTCTCCTTTCTCCACTCTGCAAAGCCATGGACATCCCGGTGGCTTAGAAGAAGAGGGCTTTGCTGAAGGGGAAGGTCTTGTCCAGTGTCTTGATTCCTGCTTCAGCATCAGTGACCTTGATGGTCAGATGGAGGGAAAATGCTGTGAATCTTGCCAACACTATTCTGTGATCTGAGGCTTCAGGCCCAGCTTTTCAGGATTTGCACTGGGATGTGGTCATCATGCCTGTTACCCCAAACCACACTGTGATTACCTAGGAAATGCAAAGAATTTTGTAGAATAGAAGACCATTGTGGTATCTTTCCAGCTCACAGCCAACTAAAGGCATTGCTTTTCTTTCTGCTGCACCATAGCATTCCTTGAGGGAGTCCTTGAGGCCATGAGGAGATGAGGACATGTCCCTGTCTTCTCCAGGCCTTCCGAAGCAGTGTAGACTCATCATCCCTTGAGATACCTCGTGGCTCCAGGGAGTCTATGTGATGTCAAACCACTTCTCAAGTCCAAGTTAAGTACTCTAATACTGTACTAATCTCTATAGAGAGATCAAGAGTCCTAGAATCATGTCCTAGAACACCCACATTTCTGGAGCCCTCAGATATCTCCCCGGATTTGCCTTGAAACTTCCCTTGATTGGAGCCAGGGCCATATAATAGTCCATCCGTTTACTCTCAAGACCTTCAGCTGTATCTATTCCTATAAGACTTACTGAACTAGGACCACTTTGGTTTCCAAAAGGAGAGCCCTGACATCAACCCATGTGAGCTCAAACATATCTGAAGTAAAAACTCAATCCAAGCTCAACTTATCTCTTTCTGTGTAAAGCCATTTAGCAGCTTTGACTTAAAACAGGTTTCGCTGGAGGCAACAGCCACTAGGTGCCTGCGCCCAATTTAAGCAAATAAATATGTGTAAAATGATCCCAGTCCCTCTCCTAAATATTCATAACTGACTGGGGGCAATCCATGATAAAGTCCTAGGATGTGACTACATCCCACGTGTGTTAGATGCTGTGACATCTCTCTACAGCACATAACACTCTGATACCCTCTCAAGCAGCCACTGCTACCCAGCCTACTCCTTTACACAACACAGAGGATGCTTCCCACATCAAAATAAAAATAAAAAGGGGTTTTTATGCTATGTTGAAGAGGTCTTTGTTTTTCTTCTGCTTTAGGGCTGTGGGCCCTATGGCGTGATTGGCAAGTGAGAACATAAACATGATTTCTGCAAGCCCATTTCGAAACTGTAACAGCTCCCACTACAAAGCTCTTCTCTTATGCTATATTGATTTGCCGAGTGAAGATCAGGAAGGAGGGAGTCTACAAGCTGCTGGATATCCAAGGAAGCCCTGCAGCCCATGGGGATGCAAAGTGAGACTGCCCGGGCACAACAGCTTGCAAAATCAGGGCCATAATGAATATGCCAATGACACATTCATGAATATATTTGCAAGTGAATAATTGTTGGCCAGGTTCTTACCTTTGGCTAAGCATGGATATATCTGCAACAACCCATTTTTGGAAAAAAAAAATGATAAATTAGTGTGAGAAAGTGGGGCTGCTCTGTTTCTTTTGATTGTGATCTTTAGCCAGTGATTAAGCTACAGAAAAACATCTTCTAACTAGGAAAAGAGAATAGTCACAAGGATGGATCCCTGAAAAACCTCCCAGACTGCAGGCACGTGTGTCTGTAGCCTCTAGCAGACTTAGCTGCAATTATGCCCTTGTCCCAGTTTTCTGCCCCACATATCTGCTGGAGGTTGTGACCCTCTTATCTGTCAGCAGAATGAAGTCGCTCACCTACAGCTCTACTGTTTGATCGCACAGTCCCACATATATGCTTAAAAATGTGAAAATGGGATTGAATAAAGACATGGATGATAACTCAGAGGAGGCACTATGGGTGCATGTCCCATTCTGCTGGCATCACAGCCAGAGCAATAATTTCCTCCTGCAAAGGAGCTGGGAACCTTAGTCTGAAGCTATCAATCACCTCTCCTTGCTTTGTATCAGAGCCCCCACATAACCAGCACCAAGATATATCAGCATGCAGACATCACAGCTATGGGAATCAGGTCCTAAAAACCCGACAGCATCATGGTTTTATTGTCTCTCTACTACTATTTGATGAGATTGACTCTTTTCAAGGAGGAGTTGATTTGTAGGCTTTCTTTAAATAGTGAAAATGATCTCATGATGAAAATCATTTCTGCAATGATTGTGGTTAAGTGCTGGAACAAGTTGCTCTGAGAGGCTGGGGAATCTCCATCCTTGGAGGTTTTCAAAACTCAACTGCAAAAGACCATGGCTAAGCTTCAAAATTATCCCTGCTTTGAGGGGGCATTTGGTCCAGAGCTCCTTCAAGGTCCTTTCCCACTTATATTATTCTATGACTCTATGATTTGATTCTTTTCAGTGTGTGTTTCATAAAACAAGTCAGATGCATTTTTCATGGTTGTTGTATAGTAAAGCAATCTGTGTTTTTAAGCAGTTTTAGACTGGCTTGATATACAAAATGATTACAGCTTCTCCCACACAGCAGAAAACTGGCACTATGATTCTTTCTAGTAGGTAATTCAGTTGCCAATAGTATTTCTCAGCAAACAGGACTTTTTAAAATGAATGTGCATTCAAGAATCATCTTACTCAAATGTAAACGTTTAAAGAATAGGGGTTTTGGTTCACATGAAGGCAAATATTTTCTCTGATGTGGTGGTGATCATCTCTATGAACTAGGGTTTTTCAAAACATTTGGTTTGACCTTTCGGTTTTAAAAGGAACAGGTCGTGGCTAGTGCTTCTGAGAATCCCTTTCCTTTTTTCACATTTTCTAGTAGAAACGAGAAAATAGCAAACTCATACCAACTTTCATGAGATGATCGGTAGTGGGATAGACAAGGAGTTTGTGGCTGCTGGAGAACCTGAACACAGGTTGATGTCAGCAGATTGATGTACAGTTTAACTGAAAAACCCAAGTAATCTGTTTTTCTAATCTTGATGTAGCATTGCATTGGCATTGCATAACCTCGTTGGGTGTAATCAGTTCTTAAGCTTGATCTGGGATCACAGTGATGTTGTGATTAAGCAGAAGATGGAAAAAGTGTCCGGTTGGAGTTCAGGTTTGGTACTGAGGTGACGATAAACTCTCTATCCCAAAAGACAGTTTTCTCTACGACTTACTGGCCTACAAAGCTGATAAATGATGTCATGCCATGAATGTAAGCTTTGCAAGGGTCTCTAAAGCGTCGAACAAGCTTGTTTTGTGCTTAGTGACATTCTCCTTAAATAAGCAAGACATGGGCTGAAGATTATTAATTGTTTAATAGGTGCTGATAGAAGCAATTAACTAAATGAATGGTAGTTGTGCACTGAAGTGCATTTACCAGGCAGGAGAAGGAAGAGATTGCAAGGTAGGACTGAAATACCTGATGAACACACTTCTTGACACATTTTATTCATTCTTGGGAATAAACCACATCAAGAAATGCTGAAAATGAAAAGGTTTCAGAAAGCCTGGATGATTCTGAGTTTGAAAATTGGGGCCCAGATGAAAGCCACCAAAGTCATGAGAGGTCTTGTCTGTGTAGCTGTGGTGACTTATGAGGGATTAAGGGAAGGCTTTAGACATTACTTACTCAGTCCAATGAGATGATGTAAAGCACCTTTGCTTGCTTCTTGAGATGGGAAATGATATTTCCGTTTGGCCTCCAGCTTCTGGCAATCAGAGATTTTGAACCTTTCCAAGTTGGACAGTTATGTTTAATGTCCATGGAGTGATGCTCTCTAAGTGTTGTCACGGAACGAGTAGTGTTATCACAATGCGCTTCACTCAGGTGAAAGAAATAGTAATAAGCTTTATTGATATGGACAATGGTGTTGTGAGATTCTATGGCAAGGTCGCTTGTTATTTACTGCATTGGGTACAAAAAATACACAGAATTATCAAGGAAGCCCTCCTGTTTAGTCATGGGGTTTGGATTGGATCCCTTTGCTTTCCAAACTCCTTCTGAGAGGAGTCTGGGTGCAGCAGGATCCAATCCTAGTCCCAGACCTGGTCAGTGGTTTATGACTAAGGAATTCTGTGCACAGTTGTGTCAGTAACGTTTACAGGTTCAGAAAGAGAGCGCGCTATAGTCACTTACCATGAATCTGCTAGGATCTGGCAAGGGTCTCTTCACCCCAAGGAGTGTCCTTGAGAGACATCCCTGCTCAAGGGAGATCCTGGCATGCAGCCTGCTGTGTTGCAAGGAGAGCTCAATGGGCTCTCAGGCCTTCCCCAGATTTATGGGATAAGATGATTGATTTATGGTCATGCTTTCATTTCAGAGGACTTTTGGCTGATGTATGCTCAATTAGCCCTTATCTCCCCGTCAGAATGCGGCCATCAGGACTGTTACTGATGGTTGATGTCTGAGTGGGGGAAGAAATCAGGGAGGCGACCACCAGGATCAGATAATGTCACTGGTAGTTAACACCTGAATAGGGCTATGTGTGAAAAGTCAGGTTGGGCTGGGGAAGGAGCACACCCATCACAAATGTGTCCAACCACTATGGGATGTATATAGACAAGGAAGCTGAGCAGGGCCAGAGCAGCAACTCAATCCTCCACAGTAGACCAGGAACCATTCGCTGTAGACCACTTGGATGCAGCTACTTTGTTCTTGAGGAGTTTAGTGCTGTGGAAGCAGCAAGATCATAGTGGATCAGCACCTGGATAGGGCCTATAGATAATACTTTGATACTCAAAGAAGGAACGGTAATTATCCATCTGTGGCTCCTTATTGCTGATGGCTGTGTTCTAACAAAGAAAAAAATCTCTGACAAATGATGATATTGAGCATGTTAATTGTAATGTTAACTTTGTTTTTTTTTTTTAATAGACAGCATTTTATTTTGCGCTCCCCTGTTGCTTGCATGCTGCATCTTATATTCCTTTTATACCCATTAGAATGGAAATAATTCATTAAAATTAAAGAAGTGGGCCAAAGCCTCAGCTGGTGTAGATTGCTAGAGCCCTGTGGATGCCAGCTCGCTCCAGCTGAGGTCTGGCCTTACGTAACCTCGTTTTAAGGGTGCATTCAGGCAGCCTCCATTTCAAGCCTTCCAGCCGAGCGGTTACACAAGTCCTTATTTCCTCCCTTCAAGGAGGAGGCTTTTGATCTGTCAACACTCCGTGCTCACCACAAAGAGGCATAAGGACAATGGCCCCGTCCAAGAAATAGTAGCAGCGCCGGTGGATGAGGTGGCAGGAGAGAATTGCCAGCTGAAGAACCCTCTCTGTCCCACTTCTCCTTCTCTGGATGGAAGGTGGTGCCACAGGTTGGTGAGGGAGATGGCATCCCTCAATACGGCGCATGGCAAAACCGCCATCTTGTCATGTCAAGGGGAAGGACATCAGTCTGGAGAGAACTGAAGGAGGATAAGGAGGCGCCGGGGCTCTTCTACCCCAGCAGGAGGGAAGGCTCCTGGGGACAGGCTGCAAACCAGGCTGGTCTCTGAACCAACTGACAGAACTAGAGGTAATGGCCACAAACTGAAGCACCAAAAGTTCCACAGGAACTTAAGGAAAAAATTCTTAACAGTGAGGGTGCCAGAGCCCTGGAACAGGCTGCCCAGAGAGGTTGTGGAGTCTCCTTCTCTGGAGATCTTCCAAACCCGCTTGGACGCAGTCGTGTGCCACGTGCTCTAGGTGACCCTGCATGTGCAGGGGGTTGGACTAGATGACCTCTAGAGGTCCCTTCCAATCTTGAGCATTCTATGATTCTATGATTCTATGAAGCTGGTCTTCCTCATTGATGCCAGGACTCAGGCAAGGACTTGGGTTCCTGCCCATTCTTGCATGGCTTATCCCTACTCTTAACCAATCTTGAGGAAGGATCTCCCCCCCTTCTCTGGTCCTGGTAAATCCTCCTGAGCCAAAGGCTGCAACTTACTCAGCAGAGTTTACATCTTTCCTCCCTAGAGGTCTCTTTCTTACTTCAGGTGCTGAACAAGCTCTCCGGTTTTTCAAGCCAGGACTTGGTTCTCTGACAGCTGCAATCACCTTTTCTACAGCAGTAGGCTTGGTTGTTCTTGGCCAAATAAAAGTTCCCAAACTGAGATTGTTGGGAGTGATCTGAGCGCACCAAATCTTTCCATCTTTCTGCATATACATACTAGTAAATTGGACAGTTTAAAGGCCTGTACATAGGCACTGTAGCTTCTTCATCCTGGTAAATCATTACTGAGATTAGTGACTTTGGCCAAGGCAGACCAGTGCTCTCCCAGATAGTTCCAGGGCATGGTTCACAGCTGAGCAGGGCTAGAGGTCATTCCCAGTATAGGATGTGAAGGCACGTATGTGGTTTTGGAGGATGACAGCATTTAATGCTGTGATTAGTCTGGGCCAGTTGGCCTCGGAGGAAGAGAAATTCCTCATACTCTTCATTTACTATGATAGGTGTAGCCTGGGATTCCTGACCTTGGGCAGCTTTGGGTTGTGTGGAGCAAGATATCAGTACTGTACTTCCCACAAAACACAGCCTGGAGCCATCAGTTCCTGTGCTGAGGTGCTTTACTGTGCTCCCACATCCCTTTTATATATCAGCATCCTCTTTGTTTCAAGCCAGTCAGTTGCCCAAGGCATCTTCCTACGCTTTCTGCTGGTGATATTCAGAGCCACCTCTATAAATTGAATGATGCCAAGGCACTAGCACGATCCTGTGGAGTCCACACTGTTAAATTGTCAGCAAAATCCCTGGCAGTTTTGGCCAAGGCCAACCAGAATGGGCATACTCACCCTCTTGGAGCAGAAAGAGATGTACCCACATGGAGGTGAGTCTTGCCAGCTGGCCAAGGACAACGGCTGGTCGTTGACCTGTTCTATTTAACAGTATGGACAGAGCCTTTGACTTCATCATTTCTATGGATGTTTCTGCTGAAGCCCTCACTGTGACAGCCAAGAGCGCTTGGACCTCCTCATGAACCATCACTTTCTGTAGCACTTAATCTTTTTTATTATTATTTTTATATATTTATTTAAATTGCAGTAGGAGTCTTTCCTTTTCTTCCTGCTGGAGGTACCCTGATGTTCTCCCCAAAGATTATTTGACCACATTTCCACAGCAGGTCGCTTTGGCTCCTTAGAAAATGTGTTTTGATGCAGGGACAGCAGTGACTTTGCCCCGCACAGTTTGTGTGCTGCTGCGACATACGTAGTAAATAAGCGTGAGGATAATTATACCAACAGGAATTCTGGGAACGTTGCCAGAAGGAAGGGAACAGCCAACCCTCCATGCATTAAAAAAAAAAAAAATCACCCCTTACCCTCCCCCTGCAACCTCAAATTAGTTATATCTCTTGAAGCCACGATGAGACTTGGAACTAAAAATACATACATACACACAAATACACACGCTCGTATACAAAAATAACTAGCATTCAGAAAGGAAAGCGTCCCAAGTTAGGTTCCTGTATCCAAAATTAAGCTCTTAAATAAATAAATTAGTCTGCTCTTCAAAAGCGCAGAGCAGTGAATGGCTTTCTCTGACATAAGAGGAAGCGTCGCGTTGCTATAGATTGAAGATCAGGCCTGAATATGGATTTGAAAGTCTAATTATAGACTCCTGTTTGCTACCAGCTTGACCGAGAACAACAGATTTCAGGTGAAATGACATTGATTTTTTTTTTTTCTCAGCGTTTGTCTACACTTAACCAGTGGTAGTAAAAGTAGGGGAAAAAAAAAGTCAAGCAAATAAAATACCCCAAAGAAGATGCAGATATACTGGAATAAAACTGCTTACACCAGTGCTTGTACTTTCCCATTTGGAAATAAGTATTAACAGTGTTACAGCTGGGCGAAATTTTATATTGATTAATTAAAGTGGGTTTCAGTAGTTGTTAAAAGCCTGCCAGGTAAAAATGTTGCTGTTTTCCCTTTACTCTAGTATTTTCTCTGCCGAAAACTGCCTGCCTGACTGGCATAAGGGGGAAACAGGTTTTACTCCTGCCTTCCTCTTTTTGTTAGGTTTGGATTTGAAGGATGCTAAAGGGAGATCGACATATTTTTGCATGGAGAAAATAATAGATATTTCGGGCCCAAATTATGCTACAGGACTGCAGAGGTCACGGTCGTGCTTGGTAAGTGGATAGGGACAGATATCTCCTGTTGAATCTTCCAACATGGAGCAGATTTGCCATGTTTGGGTCTTACCATATCCAGAAAATGTACCCGTCCTGGGTACAGGAACGCTGGCTGGTAGAGTGGCACTTCACTAGGAGGTTTTGTGTGGTGGTAGTTTGAGGCCTGAGTTAGCACCGAGACATCTGGGTTCTGCTATTGATCTGCTTAGAGGACTTGGAGGAGAGCCCTTTTGGTGCTCTGGTCCTCAGTGTCCCCATCTTTAGAATGGGGATAATGTAGCTGCCTTTCATCTCTACAAGGCTGTGGGCTCAACAGCCAAGAGACTTAGACTTAGTTGGTTTTGCTGTTGCTCTGGCTGCTGATGGAGGCAGGATCCAGGACATACATTAGTCCAGTCCGTTTTCATGTTCTTTTGTGCTTGTCGCCGCCATGAGCAAGTTGCGTCTTTTCTCACTGTGGCATGTTAGAAATGGACTTGTTTAAACCACATGGATGGTGCAAATCCCTAGAGATCAAAATAATAATAATGCTGATGGTGATAATGATAATAATTGCAGGACATGGTGGCCCTTCTGCTACTTTCTCTCTCCTCAATCTTTTTAGTGGCCCGGTGGCACCAAAGGCATCTGGAGTACTCATAAAAGCAAAGATGGCCTTAAAAAACGCCACCCACTAGAGGTGGCCGAGGGGACAACATGAAAAGCTGAGATTTGCAAGAAATGATCTATGAGAAGGGGCTGAAAGAACTAATTTGTTTTAGTATGGAGTAAAGGAGGAGCTACATGATAACTATGTACAAACAGATAAAGGACTGCTGCAGAGAGAGAGGGAATAAATGCTTGTCCTTGTCCATAGCTGAGAAGATGAGAAATGACCAGCGTAACCTTCAGGAAGGGAGTTTAGTCTTCACGTAGTAGGAGAGTTGCAAACAGGTTCTTGAGATGGGGGCGGGAGCCCATGCAAGGCCTTTAGGTCAGGCTGGGTGAAGACCTCTCAGGAGAGATTCTGGGAGGTGATGGTTGCTTTGGGGCTTGGACAGCTTCTTATAGGCCCAGCGAGCTTTATTTTTCAGTGTTTTGGTGTCTCTGATGCTATAAAACCCAGCTGCATGTGCCTTTTCTTTCTCCTTGAGCTATTGCGACCGACGCTCCCCAACTCTTATGGCGACATAAACTACACTGATTTCTTTCCATATGCTCACATAGGGAGGACAGGCTTCCCATGTCATTTAGGTCATTTAACAGGTCTGTGCATGGGCATTTCCACTCACCTTGGGCTCTGCCAGGTCTGTCACACCGGTATGGGTAATACTGCTGTTACGTGAATGTTGAGTCCTCTACATGAGTGTCGAGCCCCATCTGGTGGCTTTCCTGGGACATTTCTTGTGTCCTTTTTTTTTGGTCATGTGGTTGTGAGCTGAGAATGGAACGGAAGGACAATGTGTCTCTGGAAGGGCTATTTCTGCTTCTCCCCATGCTCCTGGTTCCCACGCTGGGGATATGGGAGCTATCAAGGCTTATATCCTTTCCTCTCTTGCTGGGAGGTCTTGCTTCTGGTGGCATGGAGTGGTCTAATCACCCGAGTTGTGGTGCAAGTTAGTGTTTTCCCACTCTTGCAATACAAAATTTCGCAGATTCTCAGATACCGCAGGGGAGTATCTTAGAGCCAAGGAGATACCTATGTCCATCCCAGACTCCCTTTCCCCCATACAGCCTCCTTCTCCTCATAAACCTTGGGTTTTGGTGCAAGCCAAAGCCTCACACTTGGCTTTTCCTTCTCTTTGCTGCAGGTATATACGAACCATGTACCTGGGGATCCAGAGTCAGAGGCGGAAGGAACACCAGCGGCGTTTCTACTGGGCTATGATGTACGAATATGCAGACGTAAATATGTTGCGCCTCCTGGAAACCTTCCTGGAGAGCGCCCCTCAACTGGTGCTACAGCTCTGCATAATGATCCAAAAGAACCGTGCAGAAACATTACCATGTAAGTGGTCCCCTCGTGCTTCTTTCCCCACCCTCCCGGCTTTCCCCCTCTGATCCATACGCTCAGCTGCCGATGGATGTTTTGTTAAAGGTCCATACTACACAACCTGTTGCGTACGGGGTTCCCTCCTTGGACAAATCTCATTCCAAGCTCCACACTGCGTTTACACGGTAAATTTCTGTTTGTTCTACCGAGGAAAACCAGTATCAATCAAAATAAGAGATTCAGCTCTTCCAAACCCAGTCCAGTCTAGAGAGATGCTGATATTATCAGGAGGAGTCAGCCATTCTGTATTACTCTTGCAAGTTGCCAACATACATTTGTATGTCTAACACTGAGCAAACAGAATCCTCCTCTGCCTCAGTTTCCCTCCAAACATATGTGGAATGATAAAATTGGCCAGACTTGGATTTGTGGTGTGAGGTTCAATGCCTGTGCAATGCCCCAGTGGTGTAAAGTTGTAACAGAAGGGGCTTGGTTTGATAGATCTAAGTTATAGGACCGTTTTTAAAGATTGCTTAGGAATTAAAGCTTGTTCACCGATACTACAATTCTCAGCAAGTTTAAGAGAAAAGAAAAGGAAGGCAGTTGGGGGCTGAATTGTGGCAGGAATGTTCTAGAGCAAGTGTCATTGCTGAGATAGTTGCTAGACAAGCAGAAATTTGGAAGTCACCACAGAGACCAGTTCCGTGCTGCAATGATGATCTGGAGCAGTGAGGGCAGCTACAGATTGCAGCCAGCAGCCTATGCCCATGTCTCAGTCCTGCTGTGAGCAGCTCTGTGCCCATTGACAAGCTGGTGGCCATTGACAAGCTGGTGGCCTAAGAGTCACCCGCTTGAGAGGGAATGGTCCTTTCCAAGGACCAGCAATGATATCAGCTGATGAGATGCTAAGTTGTTCAGCTCCTGTTCAATCCTCACACAGGGAATAGCACTGAGATATTTCCCAAAGATTGCCATGTCCAGCATAACTGAGGAGTCTTCTGGCAGTTGGGTTGGAACCAAACAGCAACTTAGGGTTAAAGGTGCTTGTTAGACCAAGGTCAGCACTATGAGCCTCAGCTTGAGCCTGGACTGCTCTCTCCTTCCTCCCAGTTGTCCATCATGGCTGTTCCTAGAGGCCTCCTTCTCCTATTTATGCAGTCCTCTTCTGAAACTTCTCATCACAACATCTCCAAGCCTCCAAACTGCTGACACAGGGATCACACAGCTTTTCTACAAGTTCTACTAGAACGGCTCACATTTGCCAGTACCTTTTTTTTCCTGCTGCTTCTAATGATTATTATTAACCCTACCAGGCATGACTGCCCTAGTCCACTGAGTCAGCTGCATCGTTTTTCCTCCCTCCTTGAGCCACGCTGTCGCTCGGTTCCTCTACCAAAGTGAGCAAGCTGAGCTCTCCTCCAAGGCACTACATGTACCTGCCTGATGCTCCTGCCTCTCTGAACCCTGGAAGGCTTTTTTCCTGACATGCTCCAGGTCCCCAAAGCACCTTTTCCCTTCCTCGGTGGTTGCGTCTTCCTCCTCCTGGCCACAGTGTTGTTATGCAAAAGGAAATTAAATGCTGAGAGGACCCATTATGAAAGGGAGCATCAAAGGTTTTGCCTTGAAGAAGGAAGAAGCCAAAGGAAGTGGAGATAGGTATTATTAGGAAGTAGTTGTGCTTAGAAATCAAATCATGTTTTGTTTGGCTCCTTGTGTCTATGTGATCATGACTTGTTGCACAGCACAAGAAGAGACTAGTTGTGCCTCTAAGCAGGAGCAGCATCAGTTACATCACTGAGAGATGCAGACTGGCAAACTGGCCCACAGCAGGGCTTAAAAACTCAGCTATAGCTCATGCTGGCTTTTTCCATATGATTCACATAGTCCCTGTGTACTCAGTCAGTCCTAGATTAAGATTAATTTACCATTTTCCATGGTAATTTTCATTTGCCGTCCTCCTAAACCCCCATTTTCCCTGCTGTTAAGACCACAATTGCAAACCTACTGCAGGAAGCTAAGCTAATGTCTCCATGTCCTATTTAAGAAGCTGTGGAAAGTGAGCAAGGGAAAATTTTACTTTTCCCTTCTTGTTCCCATGCCAGGTGTTCCCAAAGGCAGGTAAGAATACCTTCCAGTGACTTTCAGTACCATTGAGTGCATGAAAGTAGACAAGAGAAATGAGTCTCTACTCATCTAAGAACTAGTATGTCCCTCGTGATCTGGCCATCACCAACTGCAGATGTGCTAGAGTTGGAACTTCAGGTCAAGCCCCAGCCTTAGTAAAGTTTGGAATTGCTCCCTCTCTGAATTTTTATGAAGGTCGGATTTCTTCTTTCAGAACATCACTGATACAAGCTGGGACTAGATCCCAGCTTAGCTGCTATTGCCTAATGATTCTGAAGAGCAGAAAACAGCAGAAAACAAGAAAAAGGCAATAAGAACTCAGTGCACTCGTTCAGGCGAGCAGATCTGACCTGGAAGATGCATGTGGAGGCTACACACAGCCCGGGCTGCAATACTCCATTCTGTGGCTACTGTGAGAACTGGGGCTACGTGAGCTCTTGAATATGTGTGTGTAAGGAGCTGGTGTTCCTATACAAGCCCTTTGCAAACAATTCATCTCTTACAACTGCAGCTGCTTGAAACTGGCAGTCAATCCAAAACAGTGTGTTGGAGGAAGCATGCCTCCAAACATGGACTAGCCCATGTCCAAAGGTACCTAAGTAGGTGGGATGAGATGTCCTCCCCCCATCAGTACCTTTCTCCAGGGAATCTTAGAGAACTTGGACTAAACACATACTCTTTAGTTATCGAGCACTAGGCAAGAAGATGCACACAGAAGAAGATGCAGCCCTATCCTTTGTTCACTGTGACTGTCCCTGAAATTTTGTGGGTGATACAAGAAAAGGGTGGCCATTTTTCCCTGTTTTTCTGGGTGGCAGTTGGCAGAGGACTTCTCGGATGTGACTTAGGTGTAAGTCACATTGTGTCTTTAGGAGAAAACATTACCAAGACAATAAAATCCCAGATATTCAGTTCAGACTTACTCCCAGAAGATAATCCACTTCAGTTCTTAGAGAATAAACTGTCGTTAACCCACGTTGCCCTGCAGAGGTGTCTGCTTCCCCCACTGAATGGAAAGGAGTAGGTATAACCAGCTTAAAGGAGACATCCAACTCCTAGACATTTAATGAGGTGAGAGGGATTCTGCTTTTTCAGCATAAATCTCCTCTTAAATAGATTTCCTTTTACTTATTTTTGTGTGGTTACTTTAAGACTTATTAAGATTTAGCAGAACCTCTGATGTCCTTCCACTCATGTCATGAGTGCTTTATGCAATGCTTTTGCTGGCAATTTGTCTGCCCGAGGCTGCAGTATTCAGAACAACATTTTCCCCATAAAAAGAACTATCTATCTACCAATGCATGAGCCGTCTTTTCCAAAACCCTGCTGTTGATCTGAAAGAGATTTTCAGCATAAGTCTTCATTATGCAAAGTCTTGTTGAAATCTCTGGGATTTTGAGAGGTGCGTGCACTCTCTGCAGCCTGCAATAAGTAGTCTGAAGCTGCTCAGACATTTAAGAAAAAACAACATTAGCTTTAGCCTGTCTGGGGATCACTGTTTGAAGCAGAGTAAAATAGGTTAGGCACTAAAAGGAGTTTTAGCCATCTCGGCTGTGGATATATGTTGGCTGCAGAGTTATCATGAAGTAATCGTGTGTTGGTTGCAGAGCTTGCAAATGGGGTAGCCAAATCCTGATGTCCTTCCCAAAGTAAAATCTAGCACAACTACACTATTCCCTTGGGAAAAAAAATAATAATGATACACTTTGATCAGAAATGTCCCTCAGACATGATACAGAAAAAGTGAGGATGTGACAAAATAGACGCTTTTCCCAATTTTCCCATGTGAAGCATAAGATCGTTATGGGAAGTAGTCAACATAGGTGTACAAAGGGGGAACCCTGCTTAACCAATCTGATAGCTTTCAGTGAGAGAATGACTGGATGGATGGATGAGAGGAGAGAACTCGATGTTGTCTACATTGATTTCTGCAAGACTTTTGACCCTGTCTCCCATAGCATACTCATAGGCAAGGAAGTGTGGGTTCACCTGCTGCAAAGCAGCTCTGCAGAGAAGAACATGGGCACCCTGATGGACAGCAAGGTGACCATGAGCCAGCAATGTGCCCTTGTGACCAAGAAGGCCAATGGAGAGCTCGGGTGCATTAGGAAGAGCATTGCCAGCAGGTCAAGGGAGGTGATCCCAGCAGGTCAATGAAGGTGATCCCAGCAGATCAAGGGAGGTGATCCAGCCCCTCTGCTCATGCCTAGTGAGGCCACATCTGGAGTGCTGGGTCCAGTGCTGGCCTCCCCAGCTGATTGGGTTGGCCCTTGTCATCACTGTAAGGAGAAGTCATTGCCAGCTGGCTCAGGATCAGTCAACTTCACGTTAAACACTTCTGCACACAAATGAGAGATTTCTTGTGTGGGTGATAATGAGTTAAAGCTAATGCCAAGATAAATTTCAGTTAATTACTCCTGATGACAGGTCGATAGTTAACGAATAATATACAGCAAATAATGGATATGCTATGAAGTGCCTAAGAGCTGAAATGTCCTATTAGATATATCTATAGGACATGAAATACATCCCAAGACACAAGGACTTGCTGAGAAATGGTTTGAGATCTGAAAACAATGTCCTATCTGAAAGCCAACAAATGAATGAGTTCATTCATAGTCGTTCCCTGTTTCTACCCAGACCCCGAGGGTCAAAGTGGTGGCCTTAGCTGTGGTGGCCAAGTTAAAAAGGTTGCCTTCAGCCTTTGGTTGCCCAAGGGTATGATTTCTAAATGTCATCAGCACTGGCCTATGTTTAATTTAGCACAGTAAAAGTTTTGTGGTTCCCCTAAAGGTGGAGAAAAGGGTAATTAGATCTGAAAACTCATCCAGCAGGTAGTGTTGCTAACCTTGAATGAGCAATAGATGTTTGCGCAGGATCCTTCATGCTGAGCTGAGCAAGTATGTCCATTGCAGAGCACAGCCAAAACTCAGTTCTGGGGTGCACATTAGCACCATTGCACATTAGCATGAACCTGATAACCTCTTGGCTTGGACCAAGAGAGCCAAACAACCTCAGGCACTGCTTGTGAGTTGGGACAGACCAGGGATCATTCCAAGAAGGCAGCTGGGATGTAGTCACTGTGTTTTGGATGGCAAGAGCTGGGACCAGAGTGTGCCAGTTAGATGCAGGGTTGGAGAACAGTTCCTGGAAACATTTGTTTCTTAGGAGACATGCAGTCACAGAGGACCAGCTTTCTCAAAAGGAGCAGCGTGTGTAGGGAATGTGGGGTGTTGCAGCCTGTTTACCACAGTTGGTTTTCAGTTTGGACTTACTGAATATCCATGTTTGAGCAGTGCTCAAAAAATGAATCCAAAAATCCAAATGCAAATCTCTGAGACTTCACTCTGCAAAATTGTCCCCATTTTTGCACAGTCCTATAACCATTATAAATAAGCCTTTCTACACGTGCATTAGATTCCAGATGTCTTGCTACCTAAGAAAACAGCATGTCATCTACACTTTCTATTTTGAATAGGTGAGACATTGAATCAGCCCTAAGCAGAGTCCCTTTTCTCCGGAAGCAGAAAGCTGTATCCCTTCTCTGTCCAGGGTATTTTTTCTGATATCCAGCAAGATAACAGCAATGTATTATTTAAAGTCTTGGCATGGAGTCATAGGTAACAGTATCTGGGATGGGAAGGAGGTCTCCCAGGGTCAGACACTGGGGTTTGGCTGGAGTGTATGGGGAAAATAAGGTCCTACAACTTTGCTGATGGGGTTGAAGGCATATTCTTTCTCTGTCCCTCATGAGGAGTAAAAGAAATAAGATGACCATCACCCAGTTATGGTTCTTGTGACAGAGGAAGGGTGAGCAGAAAAGCAATTGCTCTTTCCAGTGTGAGCAGAAGAGAAGAAATGCACCAGTTGTGTGTGTGGTGAGAGGCCATGGTGTGTGGGGAGGAATCGGGCTAATACACATCGAAACTTTGCCCTGATTCAACCCCAGTCTCCCTTTAAACACCGATCCGCAAGCCAAGGAGACATCTCCCTAAACACTCGGATAGCTCCAGACATAGAAGCGGCTCCCCTGGGAGGCCACTCATATGACTCAAGTGCTTTGCCAGACCGGGGCATATGGCTCTGTTCCTGCCATCCCTTCCGTCTCACCAAAGCCAGATGACATAGAGCTATTTGATGCCCTGCTGGAAATGAGTCGCTGGGCTCGGGCCAACTCCCAGCAGCAGCAAAAAGCCATCTCCAGAGCTGGCAGCGGCCACAGCGTGGGGAATGTGTGCCCTATCACCAGTCATATTGTCCCAGCACCATGGGGAAGGACTGAATCCTGCAGCCTTCTGAAGCCCGTGACTGCTTTTTTTATTAGTATTTTTCCCCCAAAGGAATTTGGAGCAAGCCCAGAGAAGGACGTCATCCTTCTCTCTCTGCCCATCCCCACCTGCAGCTTCTCTGTCCACCACCTTCCCATAGCTCCTGTTCTGTTATTTTTTTGGAGCACCAATTCAGACCCTTCTGTCCCTGTATCACGTGCCACAATTGCACATCTTGCATGGCACAGCCGATAAGCATGAGTCACCATTCACGGGACAGCACTGGCACCTGGCCAGTGCTGCCAGTTTTAGGCTTTGTAGAGGGTGGTGATCATGAGGGGAGATGTTTCCTCCTCAGAGCACTACACAAGCACTAGCCCATCCTAGGAGCCACAGGCCAACTGGGAAACTGAGGCACGGAGAGAGAGGTTTGATTAACCTAAGGTCTTAAGGCTCTTTCAGGTAATTTAACGTTGCCTTTCCCTAGTGCCGGGTTGATGATTATACTCTCAGAGAAGGTGACTGGATGCTGCTATGCAACTACCTGATGAAATATATGGAAATTCATCTCTTTTTGTCCTCAGGTTGTTCTAGTGAGCAGCTATGGGTTTCACCTCAGGTATCCGTGAGAGCCTGTTCCTCTGGATAAGCAGAGAACAGATATCAACTGAGATGTGCACAAACCCAGCGAAGATGCAGGGAGGGCACTGGGCAGAGAATATGTTCACATTTCTACTCTTGATGCTGTTGGAAGAATAAGAAATTCAGTTTGAGACGATTTGTCCAGGAAATAACCAGATCAAAATCACTGGAATAGTGAAGGAAACAACTTTTTTGTTCAGAAAACTCTCAGTTGTTTTATATGATTAGCTCAGGGTTACAGTTCCAAATACGTGAATGCAGCAAATGTATTGAGCTAGCGGAAATCACTTCATGAAATGACTTTTGTCCTAAATGGCTTTTCACCTACCTCGTGTCCTCAGTGCCCTTGGTACTTTCACGTTCTTGCAAGGATGCTCGCTGAAGGGGAGATATTGCTGGAGATGCTGCTACAGATATTGGCAGGTCATCATGATGGAGCATTTCAAGTGAATTCCCTTGGGGTCTCCCAAGGAGCTTCAAATCCTCTTCTCCATGGCTGTTCACTTTAGGGGGTTCACGTGTTATTATTTTTTTCCAGTGTGACTGAGATAGTAGCTGAAGACATTCAAATCAACAGGAATTTAACTGAAGACTTTATAGTTAACCGTGATGACTATGCGGAGGGTATCTCTAAATACAGTGGCAGCTCATACAGCCTTTGACAAAAACACACATATATGAGACAAACAACCTTATCTATATGCAGGAAATCATGGTTACTGCTCTCCCAGCAGATTCCTACTGGAGAACTAGCCCAGGTGATTGGTGCCTGGATAAATTTAGACCACGGTTTAGACTGGATTATTGCTTATTCTTGCATGCGTGGTGTTAGAGCAAGAGACACGTGCAATCATTGGTGCTGAGTTGCTGTACGAACCATGTTGCAGCTCTGTTCGTATGAGATTCAGCATGCCTTTTGGAGGATACCTTGGAGGAGGATGCCCCTGGGACCTTGTGGGAAGATCCTGGAGAGATGTTGGCACTTGATAGGCTGTCCTCACTGTTGGGGGAATTATCAGGCTATGTGGATGCAGTACCCCAGTTTAAGTGACAGCAATAGTTATTCTAGTTGGAAACACCATCAGCTGTAGCCAGATCCCAACAGAGATGTCGAAACACCATCACTAAGATAAATGGACTTTCTGGTTTAGTGGTTAACAACCCTGAAACAACATCAGCTGTGAAGTGAGGCAGTTTGCTTTTGGTGATGGAAGAAAGGAGGACAGTGGTGTTTTTTCTTACTCTGTCTGACAGAATCCCAGAATCCCAGAATGGTTGAGGTTGGAAGGGACCTCTAGGGATCATCTAGTCCAGTCCCCTGCTCCAGCAGGGACACCCAGAGCACGGGGCACAGGGGGGCATCCAGGCGGGTTGGACATCTCCAGAGAAGGAGCCTCCACAGCCTCTCTGGGCAGCCTGTGCCAGGGCTCGGGCACCCTCACACCAAGGAAGTTCTTCCTCACATGGACATGGAGCTGCCTGGGGTTCAGCTTGTACCCGTTACCCCTTGTCCTGTCACTGGCCACCACCGAGCAGAGCCTGGCCCCATCCTCCCTACATTTTCCCCTCAGGTACTTGTCCGTGTTGCTCAGATCCCTCGCAGTCTTCTCCAGGCTAAACAGGCCCCACTTGCTCACTATTTCCTCGTACGATAGATGCTTCAGTCTTTTAATCATCTTTATTGCTCTACCTTGGCCCCTCTCTAGCAGCTCCACGTCCCTCTTGTCCTGGGAAGTCCAGAGCTGCCCCCAGGGCTCCAGGTGCCTCCCCAGGGCTGAGCAGAGGGGCAGGATCCCCTCCTGGCCCTGCTGCCAACGCTCCTCCTGCTGCAGCCAGGAGCCCATTGGCCTTCTTGGCCACCAGGGCACGTTGCTGCCTCAGGGTTAACTTGGTGTCAACCAGGACTCCCAAATCCCTCTCCACGGAGCTGCTTTCCAGCAGGTCAACCCCTAATCTGTGCTTGTGCCTGAGGTTATTCTTCCACAGGTGCAGGACCCTGCACTTGTCCTTGTTGAACCTCATAAGGTTCCTCTCTGCCCAACTCTCCATTCTGTCTAGGTCGCTCTGAATGGTCCTTTGAATGGTCCGTCTGAACGTTTAGGGAAATTTCAAAGTGAGTCATTTAAGAGACAGCCTAAAAGCACTCTGTGAAAGAGGCCTCAAAAGAAAAGATTTAGTCTTACTGCAAGGCCCTCACACTCTTCTACTACCTGCCTGCCTTCAACCTCTGTGGGGCTGAAACTGTTCACCAAATTCACCTCAGGTTCCTAAGTGGTCTTAATGCAATTTTGTAGTTAATATTCTTTAACTCCGCAGTTAGGCTCCAGGTGAAGATTAGGGAGACTGGACACACTTTCAGAACAGGGCTTTCCTCCATAGGGCAGGGCTTTGCACTTCAGTTATAGCGATAGAGTCATGCTGGCATTTCCTCAGAGGTGGCTTTGAGAGCATAGCTAAGCCTGGATTTATAGAAGGAATAAGGTATACTACCAAAAATACTTTTTTTTTTTCTGTCATAAGGCCACCCACACATCTGCACTAGGCCTTTCCTAAGCTCTAGCTGCCATACCTGGGCTCCCAGAATACCAGAAATGGTCTCGACACAGGAGGCACCTGAGCTAATTTATTCTGATGAAAAACCCAGCCTGGAAAATCTGATAACACAAAAATCTCCAGCTCTGAGATTTGAACACAGGTCTTCCATATCATTTTTAAGGTAAAGAGGATTATGTGAGCTGTGCTTGTGGTAGCCAGAGGATTTATGCACGGCCTACATCTGTGCCAGTAGGTTGAGCAGCACTTGAGCCCAAGCACTAGAACTTAGTGACTTTGTTAACGTGGTTCCTGGTGCAGTATGAGCCAGATGCTCTCAGAATGGGAAAATGAATTAGAATATACCAGGAATCATTCCTAAGGGTAGATTGAATAGAGCCGTTCTGTTTTAGATTCTGGGAGAGTCTAATAGTATGGACCATGCAGACTGTGCTAGTTGGGCTCAGAGTCAGTGGATATTCCTGGTACAGTTTGGTTTGCTGGTTTACAGGCAGCCACAATGACCCAGGCTCTCTCAAGGCCTGAGTTCCCATGTGCTAACTTGGCTTTCATCGCTCTGCTGCCTTTTTAATGAGCTATATTTGATGCAGAGCCCCTGCATTGGTTAGCTAAGCAAGGTGAGGTTTACATATAAAGGCTGAGAATTCAGCTTCAGTTAAGGCCTTCCAGAATTTTATCAACTTTTCTATCAGCAGCTTTTTTTTGCATGTACAGATAGGCAAAAAGTGAAGCTCCTGTGGTCTACATCCCAGGAAAGAGATAGGACTGTTAAAGACAACCAGATCCCAAACTTCCATGCCTATGAGGCCTATGTGCATACACAACTGTCAGCATCTGCTTTCTTCTCATTGAGCTAGCAGGGAGATATTTTCTTTCTGCTACTACTTTCTTGAGGGTATTGGTAACTGTCTTGCTGTTCGGGAAAATGCAACTCAAATATGCTCTGTCCACAGCACACTTTTCTCATCAGCAAGGTACTGGTACCATTGAGCAGGATCTGAGTTCGCAGAGGGGATGAATAAGAGGAGATCTGAGAGAGGTATGTGAGATAATGAGAGAACAGATCAGACGAATGCAACCAGTCACCTCTTCTAGCAGCAGAGGAAAAGGGGCATTTGGGCCAACTGAAAGGCAACAGGATGAAGGAGGAGAAAAGCAAGTCTTTTGGAAACACAAGGCGCAGTGAACCTGTGAACCTGAGCTCCGCAAGGCAGTGCTAAGGCAAGGACTGAGAGAAAAATAAAAAGGGATGTGAAATTTTTGGGGTCAGCAGGGACATCTACAGTCATCTTAATTACATGAAAGAAGAGTTTGGAAACAGTCATATTTCAGGACTTGAGCCAGCCTTTAGCTGGCATGACTTGGAGGACAACTCCCTCTGAAACTATCTTTCTATGGACTTCTGCAGTCTCACAGTAAAAGGCTTGTGGATTACTTGAGACTCCTCTGGACTACTGTGGAAGAGCTATTTGTGTGCTAGGTAGGACATAAACTCTTCCGTATCAAAACCCAAGGAAAGCCTTGTCATATCAGGAAATCACAGTGGGATTCTGTTACAGAAGAACCTTGTCTTGGTGCCCAGACCAAGTTGGAAATTGTTGAGGGTGAATTCATTGCCTTTGCTTCCTATCTTTCTAAAACAGTGACCAATGGCTTTCTGCAGACAGGCCCTGTGGGTGTCAGGGCCTAAGGAGAACAAGCTCCTCGTGGCTTCTCAGGGCAGGAAGGGACAGTCCTGCTCCAGGGCAGACGCTGAGGATTTGAAACTCACCTCCTTCCCAAATTGCACCAAAACCATGTTTTCTTCATGAAAACAGAGTTAAGGACAGGACATTGGTGCAACCAGTGGACAACCCAGGTTCAAGTCACGTCTCTTCCCAATGTCAGGGTCTGATTTTTCATCCCTGGTCACTTGCCACTGAATAGAGTACAGATGTAAACTGGCACTCTTAGGTCTAAAAGCAGATCACCCTTTAGACTAACACTGCCGTGATACATGAGACCTGTTTATCTCTAGGAACTGCTTCAAATCCCCATTTTTTTCCAGCCATTCCTAGGAGACGAACAGATCCCTCAGCTGCTTTAGTCACCAAGGATTGGGTTCACTCACCTCACTTAATCAGCTCTCATCCTTCAGCTTAACCTTAATCATAAATTGTCTAAATGAAGTTGACTATCTTTGTAGTCACTGGGTAGAGGCAGACCCTCCAAAAAGGTGATGTGACTCATTTTTTGATGTCTGTTTATGATGACTCAGCCCCAGAGGAGATATCTGTTTTTCTCAGCTGACCCTATTCTTTCCATGAAAAGCAGCTACAAAAACTCATAAGTTCGAAAACAAAACAAAACAAAAAAGAAGAGTTATGAGCATCTCACGTTTTGTCTTTGGTTTCACAGAGCAGCCACAAAGCACCAACAGCATTTGAGGTGACTGTAGGAATAGGTAGCGCTTCAGTGTGGCTGGGCCTTTCCTTGATCAGACTCAAATAATGCTCAGCACAGGAGCAAGAGCACTCATGTATCATGAGGGTCTCCTGTGAGACTGGAGAAACTCATTACGGAAGTGTTTGGAAGTCCTGGGAGAAAAATCAGTGGCTAAAAAGGGCTGCATTCTTCAAAATTAAATGTTCAAAGTTAAAAGCAAAGAGGAAGAATGAAAGAAAGAACAAATATGTTCCCTCCCATGGAAAGAAAGAAAAGGGGTCAAACGTCAGACTGAAACAGGGACAAATGAAAAATAGTCTGGAGTCTGATTCTGACCCCTTTTACTCTGGCATAAATAAAGAATAACATATTAAAAAGTAGGGAGGAAGCAACTTTCAGGCAATGTTCTTCCAAGAGCAGAATTTGGCTCATTTTCTTTTTTTATGGTTATGTTTTCACTTTGTGCGCATGAGGATGAAAATGTAGATTCACTTGAGAGCTTTAGGGAATGAACATGCCACCCAAAGGGAAAAACACGATAACAGGGTTCACTGCACAGAGGCTTGAGCAGCCTACAAGTGATGAGCAGTGATGGAGACCTTGCACGTTGCATTAAGCAAGTGCTTCCATCGCAGAGTGGTTGATGGAAGGGTACGTATCGCACTGAATATTCTCTGCGGTGTCCAGCTCACCCAAGAGAAATCTTGGGATCTTCCCATAATTTTTTTCAGAGTAGTCTTCAGGAGAATTAAAAGTCCATAAAGAAATAGGGCACCGTTTGTAGCTTTAAAGAGGCAGGCATACAGTAAATGTTTAGGGAATATGTTATAGTAAGCGCATTCAAATTATTTACCTCAAATAACCCAGCAGCTTGGTTCCTTAGGAAAGCTTTGTCCAGGTCTGAGTCCTAATGGTAGACCTCTTTGGTAGACCAGCACTGAGCGCAAAGTGGATATACTGTTCAATTTAAATGTTGGGTTTTTTGTGTGTATGTGATTTGTCTGCAACTTTTATTAGACTAGTTGCAAAGCCCTGCATAATTGCACAGTGTGAGCAGGCTGGATAGAGTAGAATAACTTTCCTTGTGCTGTTTTTATTTCAGCACATCTATGGGCTTTAAAAACAACATCAGCAATTTAAGGGTAGTCATTAGCCTTTCTTGTGGATTTTTTCAGAGAGCTTCATTACATTCCTGGGATAACCATATTTTTTTTTCCAGGCCATCAGTATGATCTGGAGGAGAAAACCACAACACTTTCTTTCCCTTGCACTCAGAGTGGTCCATGGGCCCCTCCTCTGAAATCAGATTGCTACCTACATTATGTGTACTCTGGTTCAACCATGTTTTCCTAAACCCAATCAATGGGTCTTGTTTCCCTTCCTTGGTCCAACCCTTTGCTGAGAAAATTTAGCTTTTTATTTCCTACTGGCTTCTCGTATCTCTTCATTGTTTGTTGCTCCTTAATCTCCATGCCAGTTGTGTTTACCAGTGTGGACTGCTTGTTAGATCCCCCTGAGAAAAGTAGAATTACTAAGCCAAGAGGTCAGCATTGCCTGTCCTGAGACAATTCGAGATGATGGGTGAGATTCAGACACCTAAGTCTCCGATGGAGCTGTCTCCATGTGATGTGGGTGTCCTTGAGGTTGATGGAGAGGCGGTACAGCCAAGGAAGCCTAGAGAATGACTCAGTTGACCCTGAAGTAGACACCTCGCTGCATGCGGTGTTGACTCTGGTGGCTGTAGTGACTAAGGAGACAAATTGGTTGACTTTTGTCTCGGGCTTAGATGGATTCCTGCCTGTGGTGGTTGTTTTAAGGCTTAATTCTCCACTAAGTAGGATAAGAAACAACCCTTACCCATAAACACTAAGATACCCATAGGCACCCACCTCTGGAAATGTCAAGGTGGCTGTCTGCATTAGCACTGAATCCTGCTTGAAATTTCCTCGTTAGGAGCACTCTGATGTGAAGGAGGACTTTATCATCAATGTCATATAAGACCTTAGCTAAGTCCTTCTAGTCATCCGTCCTTGTCTGTCAAATGGGGGTAATATCTAGCTGTGCTTCACCAAGCTGAGTGTCTGAGATGTCTCCCTAACGAGAGCTGGGAGAATAACTCAAGACCCATGGGCTTTACTCCTCAGTGGTGCTATTTACAACCTGTTAGATGCCCCTGTAGGACTGGGCATCATGACAGCAGAGACCTGGGTAGCTTGAGAGTGCCTGCATAGGCACAGCAGCACGTGGTAGGTATTTTCTACTCACAAGACTAAGCATGGAGAGGGAGGAAAGGGAGTGGGTTTTCTGAAATGACTTCATTTTTAGACAACCTGAACCCATATTTGCTAAAATAAACATTGGAAGAGAGCTAAAACCTGCTCACGCTAGATGAAGCTGCATCAGTCACCACGTGCAAAAATAAAAATAAAAATAAATACCTACCACATGATTTAACTTACCAGCACTTTTTATTCTAGTTACAATAGGACAAAACTCTGTAGCTGTTTAGAAATAAGTTTTGTGAGGAACTGGAAAAGAAGGGAACAGTTTATCACATGGTTTGTGTGAGCTATGTACTATATGAGGAACATAGGCTTGAAGTAACAGGACAAGATGGGAGTGGAGAAACTAATGGTCATGGTGACAAAGACCAAGGTATGTATGTAATGTAGGCACAAACAAAATAGCCAAGGAATCATTTCCGTGGAAGAACAGCAAATATTATTGCAGAAATTCTTCATATTTCTCCGCAGTAGCTGTTGATATGAACCTACTGGTTGCTTCCCCCTTGACAGCAAGGTTCAGATCCTACTTGTCACAGACACACCAAGAGTCACTTTGGGCCCATGGTCATGAGTTGTTAAACAGTGGTAGGGATATGTCAAAGTGTCTCGAAATATTTCATTTCCCCCATCAGATCTTAAAGCAAATGAGGAGGCAAGAAACTGTTTTGAAAGGTAGGACTCATCCCGCCTGACTGCTGGTGTTGACAAGTCCCCTCGCTCCCCTGTCAAAGGATAGAGACCATCATTTCGAGAGTATGAGTCACCGCCCTGTCCCACACACGGATCTTGGGACAGGATGAATCACTTTCTGGAGGTGTCTGCTGCTCTCTGTCAGCTCCAGGAGATGTTCAGATGACTAGCAGCAGGCATGGTGCATACAATGTGAGTGACTCAAAGTATGAACTGTCAGCCAGCTTATTCCAAGGTTGTGATTAGTGTAGGTTTCCTCATTGAAAAAGTAGGAAGTGGGAGAAGGCTTTATGTGTACACTGGGCTTTTGAATCTGGTATATGTTATTCCTCTTTCTGTACTGCAATAAATGAACCCAACAGAAACATTTTTAAACCAGTGTGACACATCTGTCTCCTGTGGGTTGCTGCAGTAGATACAGGTACATCTAATGCCGTACAAATTTTTAGGATAACAGCTCTAAAATAAGCCAATGTATGACATTTTTTTCTTCTCGTAAGCATGGAAAGTTTTAAAACTGTATAGCAAGAAGATGTTGTAGCAAGCAGAATACTTAGACACATAGCAGCACTTATTGCTCCATCTTAAAAAACTTCTAATAATGGCTACCAAAAATATAACACATTTGTGAAAAATCAGGTAGGTTAAAAACAAATCCAATCTACATCTCTCAGGTCATGTTTTGTCCTTTCAGAAGTTTCCAGCGTTCCTCAAATCCTGTGTACAGATCTGAAGGAAGAGCAGGAAGAGCCTGTCCCACTTTCCACGTTCACCCTATATTTTCCCTTGGCCTAAAGTCAAGTCACCACTAGCCATTACCTTCATCCCAGTGAAAGAAAATACTGTGAATAGAGAGGCTGCCGCCAAAACACCATTTCTTCTGCCATCCCAAGGAGAAGAGGGAAATCAAACTTTCCAAACATTGATCTTTTAAACTTAACCAGCTGCAGCAAACTGTTGCTTGTTTTTGTTTTGTTTTGTTTTTAAGTAGTAAAAACAAAATAGACCTAGCCCAGTTTTCCAGTATGCTGCACATTAGGGTATGGGAAATATTGTTATTGTTTGCTTGAAATCACTAGAGTTTTTTTTCTTTAGCTTTTATAGGTGATGCTCCCTGCCCCTATCAAATTATTGCTACCAAGTTTGTTAGCTTTCCAAACATATGTTTTTGACCATCACTTGTTATCTCACTTGCAAAGCAATAGCCCACCAAAAAGCAGTGGCTTCAGAGGTATGAGATGCCAATGGCCTTTTTTTTTTTTACAGGATCTGTCAGCTGCATTTTATTGTATTGCTTTGGGCACTGGGTTGTTCAGTTCAGAATTTGTAAAAGGTTATCACACTCCCAGCTTTTGACAGCACACTCTTTTATCCATTAAAGGGAATAAAAAGTGTAAGTGTTGGTCATAGCAGTGCGATAAGATCCGAACGCTTAGATGCACCATGAGATGCCTTCCCCGTGCCTGGGTGCAGTAAGGACTGGTGACTGTTCCACGAGCAGGACAAGCTGGGAACCAAGGATGACCCCAGTGTGGGCAGTGCCCTCACCAACTGGAGCAGTCCCGTGGGGTCTGAACACCCAGGGCAAACGGGGTGCTGGTAACAGGGTCCATCAACAGCCCCAGGCAGAACAAGAGAATGAGCCAGATCATGGGGACCTCCAGGAGGTCCAGGCTCAAACAGAAGAGGATGAGGCTGAAGACAAGGCTACAACATGCGTCCAAGGTCCATCCAAGAGACAGGGCTGGGGAGGGGTCCAAGTCTATCCAGGAGACCAGGCTGGCAGGCAGGAAACATTTGCCTTATCTGTGACCAAACACGAGCAAGTCCTTCAAGCTGCAGCACAATCACAGCTTAGTAGGCAGCACCGAGAGGAGTCTGCAAGGACAGGATTTGCTGTGTTTGAGGAGTGAGCCAGAGAGCTTCCATGGCAGTGGGAAGGGACACTGGGCCTGAGGATTTGGGAAGGAACCATCACTGGAGGGATCAGGTTCTGTGTTTTGGAACAATTTGGGCATGCTAGTGGGTCTTGCTGTTCCCTGCATTTATAAATTCGTCCAACTGACCAGCTGCATGTATTTCACAAGGGTGAATACAAACAGGGAATCCTGTTCATTGACCAAAGCAGCAGTAGATTGAAGTCAGTGTGATGGTAGCTTGTATGAATGCATTTTAAAATTATAAAAAACCATGAAGTTACAAGGAGTTTTGTTGTCCTTCCCTTGCAATGTTGCACTGTGAGATGGATGTAGCCTTTCTACAGACAGTGCTCTTCATCCTTGGGCTGCAACATTTAGGTGGGATCTGGTTTTCAAATTCTGCAATGTGAGTGTAATCAGGATGAGGATAGAGGCTGCTTCTGGCTTGCAGGAAGCAAAGAGTTGGTTGGATAGGGGTGGTAGAGCCAGCTCCTTGTGAACATAATATACCAAATGCAGACTGTCAGCCATCTCCTGAGTGAAGAATCCTTTAGAGATCCTGCACTGATATTTCTGTATTTGTCACCTTTATACAGTAAAGAGAACCTGACGTGAGCTGAAACTTTTGGCTGCTGATCTGCCCCAGATGCAATAATTTAGTGAGCAGATGATGTTTTCACCGAATCCTCCTGTCTAACTCAGTGGATCTGTGTGTCTTCCGGCAGGTGTGTCCTCTGTGGCCTCCCTGATGTCCCTGGCTTGGGTGCTAGCCTCCTATCACAAGCTTCTTCGGGACTCTAGGGACGACAAGAAGAGTATGAGCTACAGAGGGGCCCTCATCCATCTCTTCTGGCGCCTCTTCACCATCTCATCCCGAGTTATTTCTTTTGCTCTCTTTGCTTCCATCTTCCAGCTCTACTTTGGGATCTTTGTAGTGGTCCACTGGTGTGCCATGGCTTTCTGGATCATCCATGGTGGGACAGATTTCTGCATGTCTAAGTGGGAGGAGATCCTCTTCAACATGGTGGTAGGGATTGTGTACATTTTCTGCTGGTTTAATGTCAAGGAAGGGCGGACTCGATACAGAATGTTTGCATATTACACTATAGTCCTGACGGAGAACGCTGCCTTGACGCTCCTTTGGTATTTTTACAGAGATCCTGACACTACTGACTCATATGCCGTGCCAGCACTGTGTTGTGTCTTTCTTAGCTTTGCTGCTGGGATAGCTTTGATGCTGTTATATTATGGTGTGCTGCATCCCATGGGGCCAAGAGCTAAGATCCTGGTCAGCTCCTGTTGCGCCGAGCTGCTCTGGGGCATTCCTTTGCCCCCCGATGTTGAGCCCATGGCACCCCAAACCCCTGGGTACCGGGGGGCCCAGGCTACGCCCACCAGAGCGGTGACGGAGCAACAGGAGGAACTCACAGCTGACACTTGCTTGCCCGTTTTCCAGGTGAGAGCAATGGTACCATCTACTCCATCTGGGCGACCCTACCCCCCCGAGGGGCCTCTCATTAAGATTGACATCCCACGAAAAAGATACCCAGCCTGGGATGCTCATTTTGTAGACAGGAGGCTAAGAAGAACTATCAACATCCTCCAGTATGTCACCCCCACAGCCGTAGGTATTAGGTATAGAGATGGACCTCTCTTATATGAGTTGCTACAATACGAGTCTTCACTTTAAGCTCCTTAAAGCAAAAGTAAAAAAGAGGGGACCTTATTTTTGTTTACGGTAAACACAGATCATGAAACAAACACAAACCTTCAGATAAGCTTTCTTTCTGGTTGCTGTATGTATAAAAAAAAGATATTCTCTATGTTTTGTAAGTAAAAACAAAAAGAAAAACTTTTCTTTTGTTTTTTACACACAAGAAACAGTATTTCAACTTCCACACCTAGGATTCACAGGTGGAGAAGGAGGCATCTCCACATCAGTTTTATACCGTACACCAAGTGTAGAATATTATTTATGGGATTGGTGCTGATTGAAAAATAAAAAAAAAACAAACAAACAAACCTACAACTGCCTTATGCCCTTAGGTGCTGAGTTTCATTAAGTACTGTCACCTTTCTCATGCAAAACTCTTCAATGATTATATGCCAGGAAAAAAAAATGGAAAAACATCAAAAAAAGCAATCAAAATATAAAACTTAAATTAAAAAAAAAAAAAGAACCACAACAACAAAGAGAGAAACGTTTGAAAAATATCTTGAACATCCTATTGGATTAAGCTGGAAAAAAAAATGTCTAAAGAAAGCAAAGCCAAGACACCCCCCATGGAGTCTGATTTCCAAGCAGTTGCAAGACAAAATCGGGTCTGTAAAAATAATTTGGCAATATGTTTATAACACCATTTGGCCAAGGCTGCACGTCCTGGCCAAGTGGTGTTATAAAAGTGATCCCTTCTCACGTGTAAAGGGGCTGTGGTGGCTTTGCCCCAGATGCGGTATCTGATCTTGATCCGACACCTGCACCATTGACCTCAGCGGAGCAAATCCCAGCGGTCCGGGTGCAGAATAAGGCTGGCCACATTTCTGGAAAAAAAAATAATCAAAATCTGTATACATTAAACTGATATACCAAAAATCATTATGCTAAATCCGATTTGCGTATGGCTAATAAATATCTCAGTAATAATAAAACTCAGCATAGTAGCAAAAAGCGAGTCAATTCAAAGGCACAATACTTGATCAGTGACTGGCAAAATAATTTGACCTACTGTATCATTTTAAGGCTGTGAAAGGCATACATGTATTATTTGTAATCTCGTGTAAGACCTGTCATGTCTCATTCAGTGCGAGCCTTAAAGTGATTGTAAAGCATCCTTTTTTTTCATTTTTGGGTTTTGGGTTTTTCGATTTTTTTTCTTTTTATTATTATTATTATTAAGGAAAACGAAATACAAAAACTGGGGTTAAAAACAAAAAAAAAACACAAAAAAAGGAAAAAAAACTTCAAACGGTAATAACCTGTAACTGACTCACGTCTAGAGATGATTTGGTGCTTTGTATTTTCGTTGATGTTGTTGTTGTGGTTTAGCTGAGAACTCTTCAACTCGGTGCACGGGGGGAAACTGCCGCTAGAACTGTCCTGTGTCACCCTCTGCTGTAAGTACATGGCAAGGAACAACAGCCCAGGAAATCCGAGCGCGCGTTGAGAGCACCGAGGTCTAGCGTAGCGCTCTCGACGCCCGGAGATGCCGCCGCCGCCGCCGCGGAGGGCAGAGCGTAGACGGTTGCCTGCGAAGGGTTGCGTGGTTGGCTTGACGTTTCCAAAAGAAAAAAAAAAAAAAGGGAAAAACAAAACAAAACCCGGTGTATGAACATTCGCATCGCTCCGATTTTGTTTCTGTGCTGAAATCGCTGTTTCGAGCTCAGTCGCGGGTTACGTTTGCCTCGTTGCATTTTCCCGTTTCGAGAGGGTTTGGTCCTCTAAAGGAATGTTCCCGTTTCAGGGCGTCTTTTCTATCCCTCCATCCCGCTACCTGGCCGAGGGGATAACAACAACAACAAAAAAAGCTATTTTTAAGTGAATACTGTAGTATTTTCTGTGTGCAATTGCAATTTTTTTATTCCAGAAATACTGTAACTGTCTAGGGTGCAAAACTCCTATGTTGACCTGTTCTGAAGAGAAGGTCAACATGGGGGAGATATTTTTTAATTATGATTAGGTGTTGTTGTTGTTGTTTTTTTTTAATTTGAGGAATCAATTGTTGTGTTTTTTTATTATTATTATTCTGGTAGTATTTAAAGTAACTAGTACAAATTTTATATAACAGTTTAAAGAAGCTGAATGCTTTCTTCGCCTGAATATACCTGAAGAGAAACATTTTTTTCAGTCAGTGATCCTTTGCGGTGTTCTGAGAAAATGTTGTTTTGGGTTATTTTGTTTTATTTTTTAAGTTATTTTGTTTTGTTTTATAGTGGAAACTTTTAACTAGGATCTGTCCCTTTTAAGGAGGGCAGGATTCATTTGCGCCAAACTATAGACACACGGCAAAGTTTATAAAAAGCCAAATTGTCACTGGTACTGTAATTCCCAGTCAAACCCCATTTCAGGCAAATGTTTCTGGGCTCTGATTACAACAAATGTGACGGTCACATTTTCATGCAGAAGGGAGAGATTTTGTCTTGTAATACCCTACCTAAATTTCCTTATTCTTTATTGTGCACACATATATATTTGTGAAGAGCTTTTATTTCCCTTCTTTGCTAATTGTATACCCATCCCTTCTCAAGTGTTCTACTAATGTTTCCCACTGTTTCTCCCCTAATCCATGTGCCATCTCCATAAAAAAATGAGATAATTTGTGAAGTGAACTTGCCAGTCCCACGTAGCGGACAATTTTGCACCAGGACCATGAGAAGACCAAGGTGCCCCATGTGCCATCATGCCCACATTTCTCTTCCCAGAACTTCACTCCAACATATTTTGTTTTTATGAATGGACTTACCTTCAATACTAGCACAGATTTACTCTGGTTCGCTTCCCCGAAGCTTTTGCTTGTTGGAAAGGAGCTTCTCAGTCCTCCCACAAGCAACTTTCATCCATATGTGCACATTTTCGTTGGCGTAAGCAAGAGAAAAGGATGGACAGCAAGTAACCACAGTGCCCCTTGGCAGCGGTTCCTCCACAAAATATCTCACAGGTTTCCAAAAGCACAAGGAGAGGGTGGCCTCACTGAATCCACACACCATAAAGACAGGGTTGGGGACACCCTTCATGCCACTGAAAGACTGAACACTTTGCATCAAGATGACCAAGTAGGTCAACAAGAAGAGGCAAGACCATGGGGAAAAAGTAGAGGAGCCCATCAAACCCTCACCTGAGCCTTGGCATTCTGCCTTCCTGCAGGAATGGGACCCCTGTGACTGCTGGCCTCCAGGTCCTGGAGAAACACTCTAGAAGTGACCTTACCTTTCAACACAGTGCTAATTTATTGCGGCCAAACCAGCTTGACAAAGGGCTTGACACATCCCTGCTCTGAAGACCTCCATCCTCGAGGCTCCCAGTAGAGACAGGAACAACGGCAGGCACCTCTTCTTCAGACATATTAAGACTGTTGCATTACACTTAGTCGCACAAGGTGTCTGCCTCCGGCGTTAGTCCTTGCTTTGAACCACATCCGTGCGCATTCTAATTTAGGAAGGATTTCCAGTGGGAGCCTGTCTTGACCCTGGAGAACTCTTTCATTTGGAAGGATTTCATTACAGCCTTAACATAAAGCATTTTCTCTACAATCATGACGAATGAGTTCATACCTTGGTGTGGCCACCCCTTCTGCTAGGAATCTGTGAAGTTTTTTTGCCAAACAGCGCCTTTTGCCAAGCCAAAAGTACAGGAAGTGAAATTACCCTGAACTCTTGTTTGTACTAATCCCAACATTGACAGTCAGATCATCACCTTCTTTTTGCCCAGAGTCACTTTGCTTTTTGATACATACTTGTGCAAGAAGGACGGCCGGTGAGTTGCATTGGTATGGCTTGTTTTTTATCTCCTTAACTTCCCAACATGTCTCACCTTCTTGCCTGAAGATACTCTTTGAGGGCTTTTGTTTTTGCTTTTTTAATTTTTTTGAACTGAATCAGTATTTATTCACATCACGAGCTCATCGGGCACCTTCTTTGGCATCTTTATACTGCTGGGTATGCTCTGAAATCATCTAAACTAACCAACAAAGTCGTGCCAAGGCAACGCCACTGTGCTAGGGCTCCACCAACCACTCTGGTAGATTGTCCAGACACCCTGACATGGTTTTGACCCACTCAGATGAGCACTGGGCTCAGACCCAGCAAGCACAGGCATTAACGCTGGCCCCAGTCACCAGCTTGTCCGCAGACACGTGCCGCAATGACACTGTTTTATCGTATGGATGTGGCCAGCACTTGTCAGCTGCCTCCATGGCCAGAACAGATCCTGGCAGTCTCCAATTTGCTAATAAAGACATAGTGCTCTGTCACAGACCAGAATTCAGGATGTGGTGGAATACAGCAGCTCCAATATGACATACTTTTGCATTTTTTTTCTGCGTACCAGTTGAAAAAAGTTGTCCTTTTGGCTAAGATTATTAGTTCTACAAGCATCATCATTGGTACAATGCTGGTGTTAACTCATCCCTCCATCCGTGTCCGAGGGCTGGCGTGTGAGCACGTTAGCAGTGCACATCTGCAGGCAGTTTTTTTGGAGATACGAATGATTCAGACAAGACCAAGTCAACAAGGGAAGTACAGAAATTACAAGCCCTCTGCCCATGCCCTTGTTGTGCTTTGCCACCCACACAAGGCATTATTCATCCGACGCATGTCCAACCCAAAATGCAGAAGAGGAGCTGATGCTACATAATTGCCAGAGGAAAGTGCAAGTGAGACACTGATTTCAAATGTAAATATATATTTTCCAGTGTTTTCGATTGGAGATAATTGTCTGCTTCAGCCTGCCTGTCTCTGCACCTGCCTGAAGTCAGCAGCATTTGCATGTGCTGTTATATAAAGCTGACTGGATTGAAGAGGACAAAATTAATTTCAAGCTTTAGCCAGTGGTCTATTAAAATCCAGCTGATCACGCTTGAGATGGGGGTGCTGTTATTGACTTTCAGGGAGAAACTATCCCTTGCTCTTCGAATTTATTTCTACACATGCAAAACTCACTTCACAATTTATCCCTGCTCCTCATATATCCCAGAAGTGCATGAAACAACCATCACCTATGTCCTTGCAGCATGGCTAAACCTCCTGCAGAAAATGTGGTCCATGGTCCATCCAGCAAGATTTCATTGAAGCTCAGAGGTGCTTTGAAAAGGAAAACTTCCTACTGTGCATTTGCAAAACCTTTTAGTGCCTGCTTGCTGGGCAGCTTGGGCAGGAGACAATTTGGAAGCCTGCCAGAGTCGGTGGGAAATTGCAGAGAGAGGCTTTTCTGGGATCCTTTCTTCTTTCACTGGGTTAGCTCTTCTCGGGGTTCTCCTTTTGGCTCGAATGTGGTCATGCAAAAAAAGAAAAATAAACAAAACAAGAACTAACAAGGTCTATGACGATCCCCTTATAGTCAAGGTAGAGGATGTGAGCTCATAGGGATGGTGTAACCTCATTTGGGCACCCTTTGCTTGTAAAAGCTTGCATGCTGTATTTTTTGGGGAGTTGTTTAAAGCCCTGGGCTCAGGGGGGTGGTAGAAACCCAGGTTTATGATTGTCAATTTATTTTTTTTTCCTTGGTGCTCAGGTGTATTCTGGTGCAGAGAATCTCAGCCTGGTTTGAACGAGAAGATTAGAGGCTATCCCAAATATACGTGGGCAAACATTTCACTGTGTGTAAAACACATTTCCAGAACCTTTGGGTACCACGAGAGATTGTCACAATACGCTTCTTTCTCCACGAGCATGTTCAGATTTGCTTCATTGCTCTGTTGTGTTTGACCTTGGAAATAACAGTATGGTGACAC
>NW_010580567.1:36612-54032 GCF_000705375.1 Tinamus guttatus | reverse complement strand
GGAATGCCTTTGCCATCCTTCCTCAGGCAAAACTGCCCTTGGTTTTAGTGGGAGTTTTGGCTGATGTTAACATTCGTCTGCCAAGGGCGGATTCATCCCTGGTTTTACCCCATCAAAGACACTAAACTGGGATAATTTTCTTTAGGGTAAAGGAAGCCAGTTTGTTCCTCCAGATATCACCACTGGTCAGATCATTTGGAAAGGGGAAAAAAAAAAAAAGGCCCTTTTTTTTTCTGTTTTTGAGCGAAGTGTTTTTACTGCCTAAGTGTTCTGACCATTATGTAGTGTCTCTTTTGGAAATGCAACGTGAGGCAAGATTTCCTGCAGCCTGTTAGGACAGTTTTTTGAAGCACTCCTTACTCAGGCAAAACTCCTGTTATTGTTCCTTTTTTATTATAATTTTTACTTTTTTTTTTCATTTTTTGGGGTCTTGTTTTCTCGCCTGAGTAAGGCCTGTGAAATCTGGCCTGTTCCGGATAACTGGACAGTGTTTCAGGAGGCCACTGTCTTTGCTAAAGCAGGACTTGCCTTGGATGAAGCAAGAATAAAGCTAGAAAACCTTCCTCTTCCACCTCTTGGCCTGCAGAAAGATAGAGAGTTGAAAATCTTCTGGCTACGTGGACTAGGCACTTCCACATGAGTAGCCTTGCAGCTGGAGATCTTCCCTTGGGGCAGAGCAAATCCAGGAGGCCTCTTCTTCCAGGTGGGCCTCGTGCCACGTGCATCAGCTTTGGGTCTGCTCCTTTCCTGTCCGTTTTCCTGGCCACTTATTTTCCATTTTACAAGCCTTCAGCTCAGTGCTTCTGGGTTCTTCTCACCTCTTCTGTTCCCAAAAGCCTGAAGCTGGAGAAAACAGCAATGTAACTAACTCCTTCGGTGCTATGCTAACTGCTTTCGTCTATCCAACCAAATGGTGGCCAACAGGCAGATTTTCTCTCCTTGTCCTAAGAAGCGCCACATATCTGTGTCTTTAACCAGGATGGGGTGAGAGAGGGCGAGTGTGGTACGGAAAGTGAATAAATTCTAAGGTGTACCTAGTAAAAGCAAAAAAAAAAAGATATAAATGCAGACTGCTATCAAAGCTAATGGTAGCCTGCCTCATAGAAGTTGGTAGGATATAGCCTATAAGGTATTGAGGGCATTACATATATATATATTTATAAGTATATATATAAAATGACAAAAAAATCACCTTATCAATAAATAACCCTTTAATTTTCCTGAAAATGCACTGTTTAACAGTATATGCAACTGGCTGTGCTCACACCTGGTTGTTTTGCTTTAAGCAGGGATAGTTATTTTAATGGCAAAGAGTTGAGAGAGACTAAGAGATCCTCTGGCTGGTTCTGATCTGAGGTGGATGGCTGTGAATTTTCAGGATTAAAGGGACTAATAAATGTATGTGTGTGTCTATATACGCAGCCATGCAGAAATATAGGCAAGCATACATGACGTTACTGCAAAAGTATATATGTTTTAATATATTAGAACACATTGTCAATTCTAAAGGGCTTTTAGAGATGATGAAGGTAGTTTCTGGTGTGAGGTGCTGGCAGTTTAGGGATTGAAGGCAAGATTGAGGAAAATATTCCTTGTATGATATTTTTAAAGTAAAAAGGGAGACAAAAGACTATCCAAAGCTTCAAGTCCTTCTGGGGAAATGCTGAATCACTTGATCTTCCTCCTGTCATGAAATTTGGAAGCAAAATTCAGAGCAAAAGTCAAGGCCAAGTGCAGTGTTAGTGTAATTCAGTAAAGCTCCATTGATGTCCAGGTCTCTCATCGAACTCCTCACCCCCAAGATTGCCACATCTACTGGTGCTTGTTGCTCAGCGTGGGTGGTACTGACCCTGCTGTGTTTCTCCACCACCCAGAAGCTCGAGCCAACGTATCTGGTTGGTTTGCTCCAATTTGCCCATTTCTCAAGCCAACCTGGGCTTAGTGTGGCCCAACTCAGGACTTGTTTTTTGGCCCCTTGAAGTATGAATGTGTGGTGAGGCTTAGAGCCTTGTGGTGGCCATCCTCTTGTTACCCAAGGAAACCCTGAGCAACCTAGGAGATACCTTAGAGTGGTAACATGGGGCCAACCAGGAAAAAAAATCACCCCCAAAAGTCAAGTGTGTTTTTCCATGCTACATTCAGGCATCTCAGTATTGCATTTTGCAGAAAATCAGTGATAGTAGACTTACTGTTTGTTGCATTTGTTGAAATTCAAGCTAAACTTAGACAAAAACCAGGTATTTCCAGGCAGAACCATCTGAGTTTGCATATTCCTGACCTACATAGAGGCTTTTGTAGTCTGTGATCCAAGCTGAAGAAGATCTTATTGCCCCCAACACCGGCATCACAGTTGCAAGGAGATCAGCCCCGATAACACATGTAGCCAATAGGACCCTCTTCTGTGCGGGTGAATCCCTCAAATTTGAATCCAAGCCCTTAGTATTCAAATGCTAAAACTCCACTCAGATTGAATGATTACCGTTTGCCCTCCCAGTGCCATTCCCACTCCTCAGTCACAAGGACAAGTAACTCATATTTTCCTTTCTAGCTCAATTTCCCAATAAAACATTTCCTCAAACACAGCTGAGCACCACCTGCGTGCCTTCCTCACCACCCCTTCCCTCTCCCCTACCTTAAAAGCAGATCCTGTTCCTTCCCAAGCAGCGAAGATCCAGGACAAATGCCAGCTGATTACACCTGCAATCTGTTCACTTCAGGAATTCATTTCGGTTTCTGCAGGCCTGCGAGCACACGCAGAGACTCCCACTCAAAAAGTCACCGTCTTCCTTCATCCAGACATTGTTTTCAGTAGCCTGAATCTGAAGTCCTGCCTCTTGACTTCAGCTTCACCAAGCATTTCTGAGATAGTCCTCCCAAATTACTAATTCCATGCCATTTCCAGCTTTTTTTTTTGCTTTCCGACAAATACTGAAGACTAGGTATCAGTCAATAAATTCCTCATGGAAAAAGAGTAGGGGAAGTCAACTGGTTCTTACTTATTAGACCTGCTAATACTGCTGCAGCAAAGAAACACGCCTTAACCTGAGTGGAATTGCAGCTTGGAAGTTGGAGTTCCAAGTCCTCCTCTTGGAAGATCTCTGTGATATGTATTTTCTAAAAAGCATCTAAATAGGTGTGGCAGTCAAGTCCCTTGACCCCCATCTTCTCAATGTAGAGAGAGTGCTAGGAGAGAGATTTGATATCAAGCATCAAAATTTGCTATTCAGTACAGAAGTAGTCCCCCTCCCAAAATGGATCCTTTTTTTTTTTGTTGCTGTTGTAGAAAGCATTTTCCTAACAGAAAAAATATATACATATATCTTGGCTGCTGTTTCCTTTCTGCACACTGTTTTACCATTCCAGCCTTTTGTTCCAATGTGGATTGGGAAGTTATTTCAAAAGTACTCAGGGAAGGACTGTTTGACTATTTCACGAGTCATTCTGGCAATATCCATTCATTACAGTGGGCCAAGTCCAGGCCATTCCACTAAAGCTAGTGCCGTTTCCTTTGGTGTGAAACCAGTATGAGATCAAAGCCAGGCTGAGGCCCTTGCAAGGTCTCCCCGGTCACAGATTTATGGAGATGGGCTCGTGCACCAGACATAACATTTCCCATCATGCTTCCCACCCCACCTCCCACCTTCTGAGAGTAGGTATTTTACAGAAAGGCTAGGTCTCTTGAAAAGATTACAGTTTTTGAATTGTGTGGATACATCATCCCTTCTGTGTATTTTGGAAGCACTGTTATGTACATACATAAAATCACCATGCCCAAATATCTATGTTTTCTTTCCACCTCTGCCACAGCTCCTGGGTGGGACAACCAAGAAGCTTTCAGAGATGTCTCCATTGGGAAATGCAGCCTGCTCTGCCTGTTTTCCCTAGGACTATTGACATCTCCTCTGGGGCCTGATGGGGAAGGTCAGGCCGTTGTCTGGTTGATGCAGTCTCATTTGGGCACGAAACTGGAGAAAGCAGAGGCGGAAAAACCATGTGGGTCATCAGGTGCTGTCCTATAAGCCTGTGCCATAAGCATCCCTGTCTCTTATTCTCCCATCCAGAATCCTGTTTGATTTGAAATATTCCAAACAAGGGGTTGCTCAGCCCAGACCCTCCGTATCAGGCCATAAGACAGAGATAAAAGACAGCTTGTGTGGTAAGAAGTATGTTTTTTTACTAACTAGGCTTGAAATTCAGTCATGCATGGTCCTTGACTCTTGCCTTATTAACCAAACTCAGCTCATTCTGGACCTAGGTCATTCATCTAAAGATGTCCTCCCAGTGCTGTTCTTACCCAACATGATTTGCAAGTGAAGATGCCTGTCCACCCAAGTTAGGAAGAAGGGTCTACCAATAAGTCTAGGAGAAGTTGGCTTATTCCTAGGTCACTTCAACACATGAGCCAACCTCTTGGCCCTACCTGACTCTAGGCAGACTGGAATCCAAATCAGCCCCCGAAAGATAGACCTGAATGGACAAATACTCAGGATAGAGCAAGAAAAGGTACTTCAAGTCCTGCCACAGGCAACTCCTTTTTATTTTCTCCCTCATAATGGCATTTCGGTCATATTTCTTAGCTTCTGCCAGCAAGTGTTTGGGGAAGACAAAGAAAGCCAAAGCCCTCTAGTCTGAGCTGGCCAAGGCAACTGGCAAAGCGCAGCCCTGACCCTCCTCTCACATCATCTGATGAGCTCGGTGGCATTGCCATTGACCTGGTTGGTTCAGCTGAGAGCAGGGTCAGCAGCTGTCCTAAAAGTGAAGGTGGCTTCAATGGGATGAGCTGACAGATGTCAACACGATGCCAAACTGGTGCTATTACTTGGCATAGAGTGCCTGCAAGTCTCTTCTTTTCCTTTTTCAATCACCAGGCAATTACCTTACGGGAAGCCTCTTGCTTGCATACAGTGTATATCTGCAGCAGCTTCTTGTTTCGCAGGAGAGCTCTAGGTGTGGGCTCCATCTTGCACCCTTGCTTTCCTCCAGTTCCTACATGTTGAAGGACACGGTTTGCATGTGTGTGGGGGTGTGTTTGGATGTGTGTTCATTAGCAAAAGAAACAAAACAAAGGGCCAAACAGAAAGTTTACAGAAAGTAACACAAAAGTTATGCTATGAATTATGTTAACTTCCACTTTCCTTCCACCAGTGCATGCCTATTGAGTGTACCTAGATGCAGTCCTTTTAATTTAGGAAGGTTGTTAAAAAAAAAAAAATCCAAAGTGCTAGTCAAGAGCTTGCCAAATCAATGTGCTCCTTAAAGACCAAATTCTGCTCTCAGTTTCACCAGGGCATTGGACAACCTGCATGAACTTCGATGTTTTTTGTTGTTGTTTTTTCAAGAATGCCCTGCATTTCCCACATCCCTGAGACCAGAATTTGACCTGTCCTCATTAACTCCAAGAGCCCTTTGTGTTGGTTGGTGACAGCTACGTTAGGGCAGTGACAACTAAATTCTCAACACCTTGTGGTGCCTTTTCTTGCGGTGCTCACCCTTCACAGAACTTCAGTCAAGGCAACCACTTGCATCAAACAGCAACGCCAGGACTTTTCTTCTGATTATGTGCCAGTGCAGTAACAGACTCTAATGTATACATATATAAATATAGACAGATAGATATATTGCTATAGTTATAATTATAATTGAGGTTCTGATGACACTGTGTGAGGAATGGACCATTCCTCTGCAGGATTATACACTACTTGAGTAAAACCAACAGCTCAACCTTCTGTGAAGTGCTAAACTCTTGGCAAGGAGCTTCTCTTTCGTGCGTTGATTTTCCAGCTCCCTTCTCCTTCCTCACCTTCCACCCTCCTCCTCTTCCTCCCCGTGATGTGCTCTGTGAAAGTTGCTGTTTCGCACCAAAGCGATTCCTCCAAATTGCCATCGGGGCCAAAGGAGAACGGTGGACCCAGTGGGTGGCATCCCATGGGTGAGAAGGTGCCACCAACAGGGTCACTGTTGGCCTTTTCCTTGCCTACTCAACCCATTACATCCCCATTTCCCGAGACAGCAACTTGGTGCATTTTTTCTTTATTTTGCTCTGATGTTGTTGCGTTTCCCACGCTGCTATGGGCAGGTCTGGAGATGGGGAAGCTGGTGAACACGGTTTGCTTTGCTCATGCCAGTAGTAGTTCCACGTGACTTCAGGGGGGACCTTTTTTTTGTGCTGAAAGACTGCTGGGTTGAGTCCATTATCACTTACTGTTACCGTTCAAGTAGTGCTGGAGCTACAAGCCCCTTTCAGATAGAGCAGATGTTGGGTAAAAGCATTTTCTACTAAAGGGAACAACACCAATAATACTGTAAAAGGTGCTAGAATCAAACCTCATTTTATATACTTTGGTTCTTAGTGAAAAACAAAACAAAAAATAATAATACACAGAATTCTTCCTGTGCAGCCTTACTGTAGATTGTTATAACCAACTCTTTATCCAAAAACCAGAAACAAAAAATAAGTGAAAAGATTAAAGGAGGACAAAAAAATGAAGAGATCCTGTATAAAGTGTAACAAATATGACTTTCCTATATAAATGTAAATGATCAGACGTATATTAAAATGCACTTGAGGCAGGCGACAAGCCTGAAAAGCATTTGAAGCATCCTTTTTAATGTGCAACACCTGCCTTTTTTGTTTGCCTAGTAAAAGAGGGAATGCACCAAGTCAGTTTTATTTCCTCTTAATTCTGTTCATCATTTTGGGGAAAGGAAAGAGGGATGGAAAGGAGGTAGAGGGTTTAGCTAGCAAGCAAATCTGGAATGTTTATCTCTTTTTATTTATTTATTTATTTATTTATTTATTTATTTATTGGTTTATGACATTGGTGACAGTGTTTGGACTCACATCATTTCTCAAATGCTTTTGACAGCTTTGTTGTCTGCCCCAGGTGTTGAGCATAACTCTTACCTCAAGAACGCTTTAAAAAAAATCAATTGTTTTTTCCCATCTCCGGAAAATTAAAACAAATAAATGACAACAATGACAAAAAATATTGAAAAAGCAAACAACCAGCAGTGAATGAAGGAATGAAAAAGAAAAAAAGAAAAAAAAAGAAAGAAGTCAAAGCAGAGGTTTGGTGATCAAACCGAGCCATTCTGGTGCTTTTCCCCTTTTTACGTTGCTAATGATCAAAATTACATGAGATGGGCTTAGACAAGTCTGTGGTCTTAGGATGTAGCAAAAAAATGTATTTAAAGAGAGTACAAATTTGCATGGAAAAAAACTGATGGAACGTTTAAAGAATGGCTGTTTCAATGTCAGACATTTAATGTTAGCATGTGTGTATGCTGTATATACCTTTTCATGTGTGACATGTACAGTTGACTGAGGAAAAAAAACATATGGAACCGAACAAAAAAATAATAATCAAATGTATTTTATCAGATGATGCACTTTTTCACCTTGATGAGAAGCCACTGTTCACAACTATGCAATCTTCCAGTTTCTCTCTCTATCTCCTCTTTCCAACCTCAAATTTCCCAACTATTTTCCATAACTCAGACCGTTTTTGCTTTTGTACAAAGAAACACAAAAAGTTCCAAACTCTGGTTCAAGGTGAGAGTGCTACTGTGACTTTTCTCAAACGATAAGAGCTAACAAACAGACAAACAAAAGGGGTTTGGTTTGGTTTTCTTTTAAAGAAAAAGGAGGTTCAGACATGACCCTCTTTATGTTCTCTAAGTGAATCGATGTTTTCTACATGTACCAGGTTTCCGTTGACTATTTTTTAGGTTTCATTTTGTTTCTTGATTCATTTTCTCTCTCTTGAGTTGAAAGATTTTTTTTTCTTTCTTGACATATTTTGTTTTTAATTCTGGTTTTGTATTGTAGGTTTTGGGGATGTGAAGATGAAGGTCAAATTTGGCTTAACTTAAGTGTTTTAGTACATGTGTGTGCTATATGTATATAGTTTTCTACATAGAAAATTTTACGCGCTTTTTAACGCACTTTACGACTTATATGTACAAAGTTGTCAATACAGAAAATGTAGTGTTATCTGACCTTCAGAGAAGAGAGTTTTGATTAAGAGGAGTTCAGATATTTGAGTATCTCATGCGCACGTGTGTGTGTATTATATTTATATTATATATTATAGAAATATATAATATATATTTAGAAAAATATAAAAGCCTATGTCCATGTTAAGGTGTGTGTAATACATACACATGGCCAAATACATGATCATGCCCATTCGTCTATGTCGTCACAAGAGTAGAGTTTTTCTATTTCTTTAGGGTTTTTGAGCTACAGAAATAGCCTGGCTCTACTGGATAGACCTCTTGCCTGTCCTTAAACAAAAGGTAGAGTATGATCCTCCCTTGCTGTTCACCCAATACTGCTCTCTTTTCCTGGGAGAGATGTGTGCATATATCTGGGAGAATTTTGCCTTTATAACTTTCCTCATTCCCCCAAGTTGACACACGGGTGCTGAGGAAGATAGCGCTGTTGAGGAAGCAGGATTATGCAGGGATGGGCTCAGGAAATGGAGACTCTGAGGTGTTCCTGCCATTCCCCTGAGCCCGACTTGCCGTGCAGTGTAGAGGACATCACTCCCGCTTTCTCCGTGCCTGTAAAACTGGGGTTGCTAATGCCTACCAAGCCTGTAAGCACTTTGCACTCATGGCCTCTCTCTACAAACACCATGGGAGGTGACTGGGGCCTGTTTATGGTGAGGTCTTGGCCAGCTAACCTTTGTCCTCCCTCTTCAGTTCAAGAAGGCCACTACTGCCTCCCAGGTCCCTTGCCCTTCACCCCTTGTCCATTACATTTTAAACATATGCTGTTGTGCTTCCCCTTCCTTCCTCTCAAGGCATCCCTGAAAAGCCACAGCTCTAAAACTCTTCAAAATCACTTTATCAGGCTCTCCTAGGCCATGGTACCTCCACAGGCATTAAAACAGCTTGATAAAGGGCAAGATCCTGGGGAGCTGAGACCACCCTCTGACCTGAAAGCCGGTGTTGTCCTCCACTCTGGAGTGGCCGCTTTGACATAGCCTGCTCTCGTCCCAAATATTACACACAGACCTTAAGTATCTTGAAGTAGGCCTGATGAAACTCCATCTCTGACTTATCAATCAATCTGCCTGACTTACGATGACTACTTATTTGACCCCTGTTTTGGTGAAGCTTTTCCAAGTGACTGGACATTTAGACCGGATGTTCTAGATGGCTGTGAACACAGCAAGCACCCGTATTGGAGTCAGGAGAAGTGGGAAGAATAACGGGGGCAAATTTGTGGGATCTCTTCCATGTGCCAATGAGAACAGAAGGTTCCATGTCATGCCTGTGGCAGCATGGGTGCCTCTTTCAACACATCTCTTGGCTCTGAGCCCTTAACAGGAACTTCATAGCATCTTTTTAAGTTCAGTAAACCCATGCTTCTCTGAAAAGACTTAACTGTTGTGGAAAAGTTGGTGGCAGTCTTCACATCTTGCACAGCTTCACAATTCAATTATTGGCAGTTTGTTGGTTGATCCGTAAATCCAGGGCTGGTTTGGAAACCTACTGCAAGCGCTACATATACCTTAGTTCTCTGCAAATTCGCATTAATACCTAAATAATTTAACACAAGTCACCTCGCTCAGCCTTACGTGCTGCATATTGTCTGTGTGCGTGGTGCAGCTGTATCGTCTGTAGCGTCTACTTCGCTGCTCTTCCTGCATTAATGCAGGTTCTTATATCTGCCAGAACTGACAGGTTTTAGGCTCTGATTGTGGCTGGTATTTGTAAGGAACTGTAGTCATCAGCCCCCCTGGTCTTGCCTTAGGATGCTGGGATCTCTGGATTGTTTTAATGTTTAATCCCTCACAAAAATCAAAGTGTTTTTTTTTTTTTTTTCCCTGACTCACTTTAAGGCAGAAAAACTAATTTCCTTTCCTGCAAATGTAGTGCCCGTCTAAAAGGGAGGCCAAGAGGAGTCATCCTCTGCTCCAGTTAGCAGTTTGTACCAAGGACTTTAAAGAAAAATGTAGATACCAAAGCATTGGTATCCACCAAAGTGGATAGGATTTGCTGCTCTTCCAAACCATTTCCCACCATGGCTCATCAGGACACTCCTCATTCTGCTAAGGACCATTCCAAGGTATCTCCTTCAGCGTAGCTTGCTCAGCAACCCCTGCCCAACTGACACATCCACATCAGGAGGTCCCTTTCCCAGCCTGGACAGTGAGATTCAGAGTGAGTTAGAGGGGATTTAGTTTTCTGAAATAAATTTCTGCCATGGTTTCTGCTCACTCTGGAGGTTCACCAGAAAATTTATAAATAAGTTAATACACATTCAATAACCTGCTGGCTGTTTTCCTAAACATCATTTTTTGGTTAGATGAAAAGGATGCAAAGTGTAAAATTTGAGCTATAGCAGTGACTTTCTTTTTAAGGAGAGTCACACAGCAAATTGGTAACGATCACATTGCCTTCTTCTCTTGCTCAGTAGCAATCTGTTCTGGTCAGTTCTCTTAATTTTCTTTCAGTCAGTCCCCACATTGTAGAAAAACATGAGAATTGAGGTCAAATTGCAACAGCTTACTGAACACTGGGGGATCATGCCTTTTTTAGAGCACCTCTTTCCACCGTTGCAATACATTTAGGAGATATGTTTGGGCAGCAGCAAGGGGGCTGTTCAGAGCTTCAAACTTGGCTCTTGTGTCCTGAGATATGAGGATGCAAGGCTCTTCTTTTCCTGCAATACCACTTCATGGATGAACCTGTCCTAATGGCCCAAATGGTGTCAATAATCCCTATGCTTAACTACTTTTATTGGAAGACTTTCCCGTATTGAGCTTGGCTCATCTCTGTTATAGCAAAATCTGTTGCCTTTCCTCCTCCTGTCCTTTCTCCTGTGGAAGCACCGCTTGCACATCATCCAGAGGTCAACAGGCTCAATACAAAAGCCAGGAAGCCCAAAGCAGTCCGAAGCCGCTCTTGAGTTACTGTGGTGAGAATTATCCTAAGAGCCTCAGTCATCCAGGTGCCTTAGCAAGTCTTCATGCGGCGAGTGCAGCCCGAGCGGCCAGACCCCATCAGGTACCAACACCAGTTGCACCAACACCGTCTCAGTTCAGTGGTACCTTCTTTCGCACCACATATCTGCTCTTTCCTGAAAAAAAAGAAAGAAAAAAAAAAAAAGGCAGCATGATCCATCAAGGGTCTACCCTTCTACTGAACCCTTATTTTGTTGGCCATTGTCAACAAGTCCATGCTGATATTCATGAGCATTCGTCAGTGAATGTAGCCTCAAGTATTTGCAAGGTTTGATGCTTCCCCCGTGGACTGCAAAAATGGAAGGGAAATGACTTTTCTTTTGCTTTTATTCAGCCCCAATAGACTCCCCAGCTGTAGAGTCTTCCCTCCTTGCTTCCCATTGCACTAGTAGCATCCCTAGAACACAGGCTATTTCTCAGAGCTGGCTTATCAACACTGAAAGTCATGGAAAAAAAAAAAGTAGAAAATCTTCCCCTGAACATGACAAGTTTGTAGGATATGTTTTTGAATTGCTTCCACTTTTTTTTTCCTCTTTTCCAGATGACATTATTTCTAAATGGGCTCTAATATCAGTATCAATGCTAGTAGCATCCATTGATTAAGCTGTGAATCAAAGCTCATTGCTGTGTTGGATATACATATATTAAGGACAGTTGCGTTAAGCCAAATTTAGCAGCTGGATTCTTCAACATCCCTTTGTTTTGTATCTACCTCACTATGATTTCTTTGATTTCTTGTGATTTAGTGTTGTATACAATGTCAGAAGTGATATGTAGATAAAAATATATATATATATATACAAATATATATTTTTTGCTTTGCAATAAAGCTCAAAGCTATAACACTGAATATTCATAAAATGTCATAATCTTTCTTGTAATGCTCCCTTCTTCATTGTAAAATCCTGACTGGATCCTATTTTCATGTACACTAGAATTAATATTGTGTTCATGAGTGAATGGTTATTATTTTTGTTACTTTTCCATTTAAGTGATATTTTGGAGATGTGAGATAGACACCAGAATTGTCAAACATGAATCAGTTTATTTTCTTTGGGGTTGTCTTTTATTTTTCCCCAAATATAACCTGTTTGTAACTGGAATCAAACAGTGAAATTGAAAGAAAATGATTTGCAGTCCTGATCTTTCAGTTGTAGTTTGTCTGACCTTAACATTTAATTTGGCAGGAGGTGCAGAGAGAGCAAAATAAATTAAAGGGTATTAGGATCAATGGAGGAAGCATAAGCTCCTGTTACCATTTGGGCAAAGATGGGATTAATTATTTGGAATATTTGAAATGGGTTATGGCACATGGTTGAGCATGCAGACTGCACTCGTTGAACTTAAATTCAGCCAGGGAAAGGTTATGTGTCCTATCGCAGGCACATGTCCAGGGTCACTTGCCCTTCTGTTTGATTGGAGAGAGACAAAACGTTCCTGAGGGCAATTCATCCAGTACCAAGACACTGAGATGTGTTGGATGCATCTCCTTCAGGACGCGTGTCTCTCTCCATCTCAGTGGATAGATCCAAGGAGATGAGCTCGTGTTAGACACCTTGGCTTTAAGACCATAAATTGAGTTCAAAGACTCCTCAGCATACAGATACAATCCTGAACAGCAAAATCCGTCTCAGCTTTGGGTTGTTTGCACTGCTGAACAACGTGGCACGTTGTGCTCCATCGGTGGAAGAGAGGGACCTTACGACTGATCATCAAGACCATAACGAGCAACATCTAGCATGGAAATGCTGGCTCAGTCCTGCAGTGTGGACACCAGCGCTGGGGAAGATTGCTTGGATGGGAGCTCTTGTCTTTTTATTCCTAGTAAATTGTTTCTGAGAGCTACGTAGCCTGATCCTGCTGCCAGAAACATCAGCAGAGCCCTTGTCAAACCCACCTAGTGTGGTCTTTCCTCCATCCCACAGGAATCCCTTGTGCTGAAATTAGAAGATTAGCACCAAGCCCCAAATACTGAAACTCTTTTCTTGATTAGAAAATTTTTGCGTGGCTCTCATGCACTGACTTGACTGGAAGAAGAACGAGGTGAATCCTCTCCATTTTCTTTCCTGTGAAAGAAGATAACATTTTCCCCCACTGCTTTGCTGAAGCAAACAAAAAAGTAATGCCAACTAAGAATAAGAGACAAATGGAATATGACATATTCTTTAAAAGAAAAGAGAAAACATACTACTGAACTTAAATCCACATATTCCATCAGGGAAAAAGAAAAGCAAGAAATGAAACCCACATATCAATAAACCTTAACAGAGGAAATATTACTGGGTTTCACCTAAAGCTTGTGACAGGACTGCAAAACTCATAATTTAGGGTCAATTTCATGAGACCTCTTCTGTGTTGTCTTCTCTTTAAAATTTGCACAATTGTTCAGTACAAACAGCGATTTTTTTCCTCATTCTGATCTGGTGTCTGTACAAATCTGGCTTGGTTTTTCGTTTGTTTTTGTTATTCTTATTGCCTGTTCCCAGCTATTTCTATTTTTATGGTGTAGTATTTTGTCTATATAGAATGAAATACAGATATGTTCATGAAATTGTATAGAAGATGGAATTACAGGTTGGAGTTGATTTGAGTCTAATATTGAGAAAAATATCTATATGAGAAGTATGCTTCCAAAGTGTGTGTTTGAGTTGGAACATTTTGTCATTAAACTGAGCTTTTTTGAAAGGCTTATTATGAAATAATGAGACTTTATGAAGGTTTGGGATTTTTGAGATACCAAAAAGCACAATTATTGTTAAACTGTTGGCATTTTATTGGTTTGATGCTCTGCCTATCTAATCACGATAACCCCCAAGTTTTCACATCACATACATTTTCCTTTGTATCTGCTCATTAACCACTTTGCATTAGGCAATGGGATATGCAGCTGTTTCATTTCTGTTCAGAAATCATGCAAAATTCCTCATTTGTTCTTTTTTTTTTCTTTTAAAATAGTCTTGAATTTTGTACTTAGTGGTTATTCTCACTGAGACCTACTGTAAAGTCAAAAAAGGGTCTTCAAACTGAGTGATGAAGAATCTATCCAATAAATAGAAGAGGCAGTCTGGGTTTTAACACATCTGCAGTGAAATGTTGTATATGAAGGACTAGGACATGCGAATCACTTGTGGAACTGATTGGTTAATGGTAATACTTAACGAGGGACCAGGTTTATTTGTGTGGCACTGGCAGCAGCTGGTATAGGTGCTGGATGAAGTAGTGCATCCTCAGAGGTTCCTAGGCCTGGTGGATTGCTTGATGAAATGGGAAAGTCCAGAGCACTTCTTTGTTCTCATCTCTTTGTCTGACTGGTGCCTAAATTTTCTTCTTTTACTCTCAAAATATTTCAAAATATTTCCATGGGCATTAATGGCATGCCTTTGTTTTTCAGCATGGAAGCATTTTCTTGACGGGTCTTCTTGTTGCTTTGTTATTGTGGTTTTATCATGGTGCTTCATTAATGCCGACTTTGACCAACAGAGTCAGAATTGGGAAGTTTTCTGTCCTCTAACATCAGCTCTACTTTGCTGAGAAATCCTGGTTTCTCCTTCTGTGCTATGCAACAGCTCTGTGGAGAAAGTGGTGGTCATCTCAGCTTCATGCTCATTGCTGTGATATCTGTTCTTTTCCAGGTTGCAAGACTGTTCGTTTCTGTAAAGGTCCCATTTCTTTTCATGACTTTTTATCATAAGCAAAGTTATCCTCTTACTTCAAAGGTATAAATGTGGGAGAACTTTGTGAAGTTTTGTGGAGCTGGCTCTGTATTTACTGGGACGTGGAGTAGGACCCTGCTTTGGCAAGAATGGTGCTGTTTGAGGACTAGTTGCCTTCCAGTTGATTGTCACATGGCAGATGGTTCATAAGAGTGTGGGGAATGTCTACTGCAGCCCCACATGCTAAAAAGAAGATTTGGGTGATGAGTTATTTCTGAGGATGGAGCCCTTGGAGAAACCAAGGCTCATTTCATTTTTATTTTCTTTTTAAACTACTAGCATATTCCAAAAAGCAGATAAGTTTTGACATATTGATTCTTGCATGGGCTGTGTTCAGAATAGAGAGGTGACAGCAGGGAGGAATTTATTTTCTACCTTTACAAAAAAAAAAAAAAAAGGGTGCAGAGAAATCGTTAAGAAGCAGGATCCTGTCCAAAGTGAAACAGCGCATGGTGAAACTGCTTGGTTTGAGAGCTGCTGGGTTCCTTAATGACTGGAGATGGGGTGTGAGAACATGTCTCAGGCTCAGCTACAAAAAGGAAGATCAACACATGAGCAGAAGATCCTATTCAAGATGTCAGAACTTAAAACATATAGAAAACCCATGCAATTTTAGCCCAGCAAATCCCTTCTCTGAAATCCAAACTTCATTTAGCTAAGTGAGCTAGGGAGGTTATGTCCGAGATAGAGGACAGTGTACCTTTACTTATTATGGCCATTCACCTTGTCAAGAAAAGATGGTTGTTCAAACAGTTCATCCTAAATTCAGCCTGAATTAGCCTGGAAACCTTGGAGCAGTCACCATCCAGCTGCTATTGCTGCCTGACCATGGCCAAGACCAGATCCAGAAGAAGGTGTAAGCCTGCTAAATGCTGAAAAGATAACTTCTCAACACAGTGGGCACCATGCCTGTTTCATCTCTGACATTGGCTTGAGTGTCTAAGATGTGTTTGAACTACCTTTCCTGATGTGATAATAGCATTAACTACAAGAATGCTTAGCTCTTCTTGATGCCAGTCCCTCTTCGGATTATAAACTCAACACCAATGACATCCCTTGAGAGCGAATTTCTTACACATCTGTCTGACCATCAGAAAGCCCAGCTCACAGATGAGTGTTGGGTAACACTTGGATGTTCTTTGAAGATGTAAATGCCGTAGACTTGTTAAGAGTCACACGTTATTATCCCATTCCTATTGATTTCCTTCTCTACACCCACACTAATAAATGAAACAGTGCAGGAACTAGGCAGAGATGCTGGAACTCATTTGCAATATTGCTGAATTATAAGCAAGGTCAGGGCCTGGGCACAGTTTTCAGTGCGAACAGCTAGTGTTAACCCAAATAATCCCCAACTTAAGGTGTCAGGAGAGGGTCTGGAGACAACAGATGCTTTCAATGTGGTCAACTTATTTTGGAGGCTAAGGGAGAATAATAGACTGGAAGTTGGATGTGGCCATACTGTGTTATAGAGTGACTCTGGCAGCATTTTCTTTAATATTATAGAAATAGTCAATATAAGCCCTGCCAAAAGCTGGCTAAATGGCATAATTCATTGTGATGTGACAGTCCAGAGGACGTAATACTACAGAGCAGAACCAAATCCTCACTTAGTAGAAGAGGCGAGTTTTGAGGGAGAGATCATCTATTTTGCTAGAAATATATATTTTATTATGAAACTGCCTCCCCCTTAAACCATGCCTCTTGTATTACCTTAGGCTATCTCACTACCCAAATAAGATTACGAAGTGTTTAGAAATGTTCTACTGTGTGTGTGGTCTCAGCATCGCCATTTTACAAAGTCAACGAAGTTCTGTGGCCCTTTAAATCTTTAAGGTTCTTGTCTCAGCGTGCACAAAGCAAGAGAATTCCACTTTGCAAGGTGCCAAAGGTTTCTTATTAAGTCCCAAAATACCATCTCTTCTTTCTGTAGGAACCGAGAGATCTGGATGTTCCAGGAAGAGCCCAGAATTTTTTTGCTCCATGCCTTCCCATTGTTGCCCTGCCAACAGAGTCTCAAGGACAGCATATGGCCTCGTTACATTTTATTTAACTGAAGACTCTGCAGCGCTGCATGAGTTTTGACAGTGCAAAATGTGCTGTGTTTATGTACACTTTAGACAAGTAAGAGATTTCCGCAGAATTCAGCAGCTATTCAGCTGGCTGGATATTCCTGCAATAACTCCTTGTTATCCAAGATTAATTTAAAATGCAATTCTTCGCCTTCTTCCCCAGATATTTCCTTGCTCTAATGGCTTCCTCAAAACTGAAAGCCAAGAACCCTAAAAGAATTTGTATCAAATGGACAGTTTCCTCCAATGTTAGGACATATAATCTAGAAGTAGGAGAATTTTGCCTCTAGCAGCTGTATGAGTAGCAGAACATGCATCTCTCTTAACCTGTGTTACATCTCAGCTTTCAAACCTACCCTATGCACACTGGAGCTGTAGTATCAGCATCTCAAAGGTCCCCTTTTTATTTCCCGAAAGCTGGTGGGAGCTTCCAGAAAGGAATCTCTTGCTGGACTCGTTTTCAGAGAAGTGTGAAGAGTTACAACTATGCAGGCACCGTGGAAATCTCCTGCTAAAACCTACACAGCATGATTGAAGCAGGGCAGAGGAAACATCAGATCTGCAAAGATCTGGGCTCTTGTGGACCTCGGCACTAAGGATACCTTCCTCTGTAGTTTCTGGAAAGACTTTTACAGTTTGAAAGCAATGGATCATTACCA
>NW_010580567.1:22807-34191 GCF_000705375.1 Tinamus guttatus | reverse complement strand
CTCCACCTCAGGTTCACTAGAGAAGATCAGATATTAGGTTCTAGGGGGCAAAATCACTGTAAAAGTTAGAGGTCTTAAATGTTTTCTAGGATAACTAGAATAACCCTTCTCAACTAGCCTCACAGTTTTACTTCCCAGGGCTTCAGACATGAGACAGCCTCGTATCTTATCAGGTTTTGACTACATCTGATCTAGCTTGGAAACTTGTGATCCAGGCATCTGAGAACTTTGTGGAGAGGCAGTAATGGAACCTCCATAGAGATCCTGACTTTTCAGGCTTTTGGGTTAGGTTTGTGGCTCTCCTAAGCTTACAGTTTGGGAGGAGAGCCATTTTTTCTTTCACAAGATTTTTTTTTCCTTTTTTTTTTTCCAGTTGAATTTCTCTTTCTCTTTTGAATTGATTTTTGCTTTATAACAACTAAATAAAAGTGAGGACAGACTGCCTAGCACACTTAGTGCATACTGCTGTTTCTCCAGTGGCTGATCAAACTTTTAGAGAAATTTCCCACTTAATGAAAACCCAAGACTGAAGAGCACTGTGATGAGAAGCTCTGTGTCTAGTCCTTGAGCATTTCTTCTTTAAAAGGATGAGCAATTTTTTCCTGACCATTCTTTTTTTCATAAGTTTCCTCTACAGCCCAGTGCGGTAGCAGGTTTAACATGCTGAGGAGCAACTCAAGCCAAGATTGAGGTGTTCTGGGCTTGGGTTTCTACAAGGACAGATGCTGCAATGGCAGAGTTGCATGGGGATGCTGGGCTTGATGGGATGTGGTATCTGACAGGACTCGTGTATCTGCTGGCACAGGCAAGATCGTCTCGCTCTTATGCTGAAATCGGGAAGATATTTGGAAAAAAAACCTTGTCTTTATCTTCACTGTTATCCTAATGTTTGTTCAACCTCCTTTAGCCTCTGTCTAACCTCTTTGCATCAACTTCCTTGCTTTGCACCAACTTGCCATCGGTAGAAGGAGATAGACACCTTTGGAGAGGGATTGATCCCACAGATCTCACACAGCTTTATTGGGTCTAACTTTCAGGTTGGTACCATGGAATGAGATGAATCTCATCCATTTTACCTGAGTAAAAACAACTTGAAGCAATAGAAATAGCAGAATCAAGTGCTGTATTGCTATCTGTACTACTGTATAAGGGACAAGGTCATTTCTTCAGTAAGCCTGAATTTTAGGAGGTTATGAGGTTAGTTGAGGAACTGTTCTTGGGGCTGTGTTTTAACTGTCAGCCTCAGATACTCCTGATTATTTTCTGATTACTGCTTTCTTCCTTAGAAGATAAAGTCTGGCTGGTTATAAAGTAAAATCAATCTGACTATATTAGCAAGTTACTTTCATGCTTCTACTATTTTAAAGCTTGTTTAACTAAGAAGGGCCAAAGGGGATTGCAGTAAGTCAGAAACCCCTGCTAAACATAAAATGAGTTAAATGGCATTGATTTCTAATTAAAAAATAGCTACTCAGGCATGGTCTGAACATCCTTCAGTTTCATTTCTTTTTCTATTACATTATTTGTTCCCCTTTCAGCCAGTGACTTCTCCTATTTCATAATGGATCAGGTAATGTCAATTAAGAGAGTGCTTATAACAATCTTTATATCAGGTACATGAAAAACTGATGTCTTAGGTCTGATAGACCTACACTGACTTGGGCTCCATTGACTTGGAGTAGTTACACCTGACACATGGAGATGGCTACCCACTAGCTACAAAAACCTGGCACTTTGATATAGTCCTTAATTTTGCTTGCATTCTTGTTTGATTTAGTTTCTTGAGCTCCTTTTAGAGAGTAGTCAGGGACAGAGGGCTTCAGGTCATCTAATCTTAAATTGATGGAAGAAACTTATCTGCTTGAACTTGTTGTCCAGGCTCCTGCTATAGCCAGCTGAGTAAAACAGGCATGGTCAGGCTGTGATTCATCACATTTTGGCCACCTCTATAAAAAGGAAAGGCAATGTCTCAAAGTGGCTGTTTCTGATTGAAAAATGAGCAGATTTTAACATAAACTTGTTGATTTTAAATGTTTGACCAGTAATGACTTGGCAGGAGGGGGAGAGCTAATCTTTGGACATTTCTTCAGCTGATTCTGACCTGTCACATCTGATAGTGCTTGAGGACCTGTGGCAGTGCTCCAAGCTGGATAGCCCATGCACTTGGGGCTTCCCTAAAGACCAAGTCTTCTCTCTTAATGTAAACAGGGTAGAGACGGCTGTGTAAATACTGCAGAGAAAAGTAAACTTTTCAGTAGAGATTTATTTCCAGAGGAGGCTAGGAGACCTATCTATATCTTTTGACAGAGATTAAGGAGCTGTATGGTCTCTTGTTATATCCATTGAGTCATGTTGGCATGTTTAGAGGATTTAGGCTGGATATAAAGATGTACAAAGACAGGGAAGATGTGCAAAGGCAGTGAACCAAGAATGACCAACAAGTAGCACAGTGATGGTTCCTCCTTGAGCCATGAGATGTTTTGCTGTGCTTTCAGAGTAGACGTGAGTATTAATTGGTTGCTTGCTTAGCTGTGAAGTTTTCCTTCTGGGGTAGAAGCTCAGCATTTTCCTTGAGTCCATCCCATGCAGAGGGATATTGCCAGGGCTGCACAGTCATTTGTAACTCATCTTGATTATGTCTAAAAATGAAAACACCCCCTAAACCCGCATGCGGCTTGAAATCGCAGGGCACGGACGGCATCCCGCATTGGGGATCTCGTTCGCGCAACAGGCAGATCATTTTTAATGCTAAATGCAAAAAAAAAACCCTCAAATCTCAGCTGTGGGAGCTCAACAACATGTTGCCTGCCACGAGCAATGCTGGGAAGCCCAGGCCAGATACCGGCGGATGGGCACGAAGCAGCAGTTTGACAACACAAAAGCATCTTCCAACGCGAGGAGCTCGGTGGGGTGGCAGAATGCCGCGACTCAAACACACTGTCATGTCCCTCATTGACCGTTTTTGGCATTTCTTTCCATGTCGGGCTTTCGACAAAGTTTTCATGCTTTTTATTAAGGCAAAAATACGTGCTTGTGAAATTGTGAAATCGATGTGTTATTTTGTAACTGTTTAAGAAAAAAAAAAAGATATTTAAAGCTAAAGAGCCGTTATGGTGCGGGGTTTTCTCTCAAACTGGTGCATACACTTAACATCAGGGACCTACTATACATAACAAAAATCAGTGATACAGTTACTGTAAAACCAGATACACACCTTTTACTGTAATACTAACTTTCAAAACCTTGCACTGTAATGGTTAATATTAAAAAAAAATACAAAAAAAAACTCTTGTCAGAACTGATTTTGTATCTTTGATTATATATGAAATTTTAACATTTTTGTATACTTACCATGTCAATGATAGCATCCTCCATGCTTATTTTCTGGATTCTGTTTCCTTTCTGTCTAATCAAACCCATGCATTGCTACAGGATGTTGATGGACAGGGTACAGCCATGGGAATTGCGTAGGTCACCCCCCAGCTCTGGTCCAAAAGTTGCACTCAAAAAAGCAAAGGAAAAGCAAAGACTCCTCTCACCCCGAGACCATTTGGATGGTTTCTGATACCCTTAACTGTTCATGCAACCAACAGAGCCAGGGGGGTGAATTTGGAGTCACTGCTTTACTCTGGCGTTGTCCTGGCCACCTTGGCTGTCCAGCTCCATCACCCAGCAATGCATTCTGAGTAGGTAGGAAATCCAAACCAACGAGAGAACTTTGCAGTCACTAGGTTTGTTGATTTTTTTTTTGTCCCTTTTTGACAGGATTTTTTTTTAAAATAAGACGCATTTGGAATCAGACAGCATGGTGTCGCAATTCTATTTTTAAATACTAATACATTCTGTGTGTGAAGTCTTGTTTCTTAGCTAAGAAAATCTTAAATGTGGCGCTGAGTTTGAACCTCTTTTTTTTCCTTGTTGTACCGTGATTTGGGAATCATTTTGATATAATTCTTTAATTTGATAGAAGATTTCCCGCGCCTTCTCCCTTCTTCCTATCATCATTTCATATTTTTTACAAAAGTGAAAAAAACAAACAAACAAACAAACGAAGGAACAAATAATCTTTTTTTCTCTCTTTAGGCTGTGTAATGTTGTGTTGTCCAGATTCTGTATAAAAATATGTATATGATGTATCTGATATTTGGCAGCGAACGGCTGCAAGTTTAACCAATATAATTAACAAAGAAATGCATAATGTTGGTGTTTTAAAAAGTAAAAAAAAAAAAACAAAAAAAAAAAAAAAAAAAAAACCTAGTTAAGATGTTTGTGTAAACTTGCATGGTTTAAAATGTACTTAGTGCATTGAGAAATGTTGTTAGGGTCCTAAGTGAAAGGCTGGTTTACTTTTTGATTCTAATGGTGATTGGTTTGTTGATCAGAATATCCCCTATACTGTATGTCTTAGTTTATTTAGCATATTTCTTTGTTTTATTTTCTCAAGATCTAGCATAGTGTATCTATCTATATGTAATACTGTTCCTTAAAACCAGGTTGTGGAAACTGCGTTTCGTCCAGCAAAATGATGTTTTGCATCACGGTTCTGATTCAGTTGCATTCCATTGCTGTGAAGTCCGGGTTTGACTTTCCGTGGGGATCTTACTTGCCAGTTGGGACATGCCAGGATGCGAGTGCTACGAAAAGGAATCGAGCAGCTCGCTCCTTTCCGACACCGGCATAAGAGATCAGCATCAGGCCTGGCAGTCTCTGACCAAGGAGGGGGATGAGGGCAAGATTTGGTCCCTCCTTAGCCAAGGCTGGGATTTTCCTCCCGGCAGCATGTGTTTTATCAGGATCATGGCAGGCATCCCGTGGGTTTTCTCCCAGCTGATGGACATAACTGGCTTTTAGCAACGGCTGCTTCGCGTTGCTGGAATCAGAGGGTACCCACAGCGGGATGTGGACGATGAGCCGTGGCCACCACGCGAAACTAAAGGAAACTTTGCAATAAGCTCCATATTCCCTTCCCAAAAGCACAAGCGCTCCGCATTCACAAGCAGCTTGCTCTGCGCCCTCCAGAGCGGAGTCTAACCCTGCAAATTTGATGAGCACCAGGAAACTTGACCAAACGTCAAGATGGGGAGTCCACGGGCAATGGCCATGGTTCACTTTCATGCCTCTTGCCCCCAAACAAGTTCTCTTCAGTTTTTCTCCAAGCTTTTTTTTCTGCTGACCCACCGGAATGGGGACATTTCCAAGCCTCTGTAAGGTACTGCATCAATGCCATCAAAAGTCATGGGCTTTGGTGACCGTTCAAGAGCTCCCGGGTTTCATCTCCTGCACTGGCTAATGCAGACATGTTCTTATCTCCCAACGCCTGAAAAATCTCCAATGGCCTTTCTCCAAAGTAAGATAGACCTAGACTCAGATACATAGAACTGTCCATTCCTATAGCATCGTTCAACCCAGAGGGTCTCCAAGGGCTTTTCCAGCAGAACACGATCCTCCTCATGCAGCCTACCCATGGCAGGCCACTGTTACTGAGACACAGCACCTCTGGGGTAGAGCCTGCCCCAAGTCCTCCAGCTCACAGCAACTCTATGCAAGAGTCTAGCTAAGCAAAGCAGGCCCAGTGCCCAGCGAAGTGCACACTGCGACCAGAGAGGATAGATCAGCCCATTTCATTTTCCCCTTTTGGGTCTTTCCACTCACTTTTCCTGTGTTCATGCAGTGCTGGGCTGTGATGGATGGCTGGGTAACCTAAGCTTTTCCAGTTTGCTTTCTTAGATTTCTTCTTTCCTAAAAGCTTTTGAAATACTCCTTTTTGCACAGAGGAATAGGGAGCAAAACTTAGCTCTTCCTCTGCTCCAGACACAGGACAACTCCATCCTTCTCTCTTTCCTTGTCTCCCTCCTTTATACATAGCATTTGTCCAATTAACTTTCTTTTGATCTTCTCTGATCTCTACCACGTGTTTTAGACTATAGTCACTCTTTGGGTTTGCTGCTTGGTGGTCGCCTGCTAGCTGTTTTTTGTTCAGAAAGAAAGAAATAGAGTTTGACACCAGGCATTGGCTGGCAGGAATCCTTGCTTGGAGTGCAGATATATGGATTGTGACCATGGCCAAACCATGCAGCTTGATGGATAGTGATTGGGAGCTTAATGCTGACTCCAAAACTTGTGGTTTGTTGCAGGACTGGCTGTCTCCCTGAGGAGCTGCTTGTGGTGATCATCTCCTCAAGCTCGGTAAGCAGAAGAGATCTGCTTACTTCACTCCAAATCCAGAGATTCTCCCATAAAACAGTGAAAATGGTTCTCAGTTGTCAGGAGAATCTGATCTGCTTGATGTTTCATGGCATGATACTCAGTGGATTTTTCCTGTTCCTTAAAAGGGATTCAGTCAATCTTGAGTCCTAAGACTTTACATAGAAAAGCTCCTATGAAAATTAAGTTTTGCTTTCAAAGGCTGCAAGATAAGTTGCTTCAGGTCTCTCAAGGAAGTAGTCTGAGCATCGTCAGGTAGAGAACTTTGATATTCAATTGCTTGTAAAGGCCTTTCTTGATAGTCAGGTTTTCATGTCTGGAAATCGGACCTTCCGTGTCTTCAAGATGCCTGGGAAAATGATCTGTACCCTGTTAGGGGAGAGTTTATTCCTGAAGAGTTGTAATCTGAAGGTATGACCTTGTTACGTCCCTCTCACCCTTGATCTATCTATCTGTTCCTTTTTATCCACAAATATCTTGAGGAAAAGCTGGCTTTTAGACCAGTTGCAGGCCTGTTGAGCACTCAATGGCACATCTGCTTTGATCCCATTCCCAGTCAGCCTCTTATGGTCAGTCCTTCTTTCCTCTCTCAAGACCATCATGAAAATGTTTTAATGCAAGCAATTAAGTTTACAGCTGAAATAACGGGAGCTACTCCAACGCTCACGAGCCAAGGGTATGCCACAGCTACCAGAAGGATCTTCATCCTCCAGTTGACTACCAAGCTTTGCTTTGCTTACTGCGAGTATGTTCAGGAGTAAGAGGAAAACCCTCCTGAAAAACAGTAGGCTGGTTTCCAAGCCAGGCAAACTGCTTTTCTCACCCTCTAACAGCAACACACTTCTGCTTAGAAGAATTTCTTTGTAAGATAGACTTTCCCCTTCCAGGCCCTAAGAAGGATAAATTCTGTAACCAGCATTAATTTTCATTCTTGAAACTAAGTAAAGGAGGAAAAAAAATCTAAAGCCCAGAAAATATTCAGCAAAGCCTTGGTGAGGCTGAGATTTTACAGGCCAGAGCTGTGGATTTATGCAGGATTTTACATGACTGTTTTATTTCCAACGCAATAAAAATAACCAACTTACTGTAGCAAAGCTTGCACCAGGTGCTATCTCTCAAAACCTTCTGCATGGGTCAGTCTGCCCTGTATTCTCTCTGCCTAGCAGCACTTTGCAGAATGTTGGAAGGGAAAATACCCCATTTGTCTCTGTCCAAACATGGGTGGACTACACGAGGAAGACTATATTTGCGCATTTCTTCTTCTTTCTTTAGAATACATCAATTTAGGGACGATGAGGAGGTACAAGGTTCACTGGAAGCCACTGGACCTGTAAAAGCTAATTCTTTTTAGTCTTTCCATCACAATTTCCAACTCTTTTTGAGGGTGTTTTTGTAGAGGGCCCACATATGTCCCTGTGGAGCTCTATGTTATGGTTGCGCTTTGTTCATATCCTCCAGACTCGATTTCTCATCTAATCTTGGTCATCTCTATCTTTGCTGTTATGCTCAGTGTCCTTGTTTGGCCTTTAGCAAACCAAGCTATGGATTTCAACCAGAAAAATGAACACTCATCTCTAGGAATGTCACCACAGGAGCACATCAGCCTGGCTTTCCCAACAGCCACATGTCTTCTTTTTCAGACAGATGTGTTAGAGCAAGAGATGAGCATGAAGGATCCCTGGATCCTATTCATAGCTTTTCTTCTCACTTGCTCTGTAACCTTGAAAGAGTCACTTCTTCTACATGTGCCTCAGTTTACCCACTTGGGTATAATAATATCTACCTCACAGGGGTGTTGTGAGGCTCTGTTATTGAAATCCTTACCTGCAGGGTAGAGTAGAAATGCCCCAAGATCATAAATGAGCTCATCAGTCCTGAGAAACTCATTCTTAAGACATCAGAGTTTGCAAAAGAAACACGGTAAGTGTCATTGCTTTCACCTGGTCCAAAGTTTGGGAAATTGCAGCAGCTCCCTTCAGGCAAGACTAGACATGGCATATGGAAGAGGTCAGTGCAACAGAGAAAGCTCCACTCTCATTTCTGAGTTAGCTCAAAGAACTGACACATGAAGGATGTCCCAAACCTCCAGAAACGACATCATTAATCTCTTTGTCACCATGACCACCCAATTGCTGGGCAGCAAAATCTCATTGGAAACTCTGAGTCTCGTGTAGTTGCACATCTTGGTTGGGTAGTAGATGACACTGCTTTCTGTGACATGGTCCATCTTTGAATCATCACACTGCTTTGCTAAGAGTATAGCACCTTGATGCACAGAGAAAGCCCTTCCTTGGCCGTACACACTTCAGCAACTGGGAAGGAAAACCTGTGATGTTCCAAGCCCAACATGCAGTCTGCAAAGTTGTTATTGTTTCTGAAGATTTGTTTCATCCAATTTTCATTCCACCCAAACGCAGGCATTTCCACCGCTTCCTTCCATAGATCCAGTGACCCTAAGACTGCCTTTGGGGTGGTCTCCTGAAAGCAAAAATGGAAAAGACAGAAATGATCAAAAAAGAAAATGTGCAAATTACCCACCCAGAAAAAGAAAAGGAGCCCATGAAAGATCCTTCTTGTGCACCACATAGTTTGGCTAAGTAAAAACAGCAGAAAAAATACGTCTCTTTTCACCCACACTCATATAAGGACATTCTTGGAACACCTTCAAATGAGTCCCTAACTGGAAAGCAGCACACAGAGAATTTCTGCATCCTTTGCCTTTGTAAACTGAGTCACAAGCTCAAAAATACCGAGTAGGGAAGCGTTGGCTGAGATTAATAAAATTTTCTGCACAGAGGATCTGGATAGGAAGGAATTTATCCATCCCTTAAATTTTTTTATGAGTTTGTTTCTCCGGTAGGCATGAAAACCTCAAGGATAACAGCAAACATGGAATAAATTATGCCAAACAATGCATATGCCAACAAAAACATTGCTTCGATATCTTGAAGAGAGGTTGTTTGGATCTTTGCCTGTTTGTGTGCTCTTTTTTTGAAAAATTACTCTGTATTTTGGAATGTCTGTGGTGCTTTTCAACAGTTTCATCTGGCATGTTCCTGCAAGATGATGTAATTATGATGCACTGGCTTTTTTGTGGGAAGTAAATGATATCTCCAAACAACTCCCAATACTTAGATTTCATGAGCTGCAAAGGGCTTCCACCCATTCGCATTGCCGACCCTATAGCCCAGGCAGCACAAACCTTTGAAACGCTCCTGGCATTGACAGGATGATGCATCAACATCAGTGTTCAGAGCACTGAAAAACAGCCAGTGCCGTGAGATCCTCCCATACCAGGTGGAAACAACCAGGTGCACAAGCAGAGTTGGTCCCAGCGAACGTACAGAGCATGAAGAACTGGCGTTGGCATCATCCTCTCTGATCCCTTCTGTCCTTCACCCAAGCGAGGATGTGGCTCTACCTCCTTCCCGAGGTGAGGAAGTCATTTACTGCCTTAAAACCAACCAACGAACCAAACCCCACGCTTCAGTTTATGCATTTTAGCTTGCCAGTGGGAGCATTACCTGCAGGACTTGTTCCAGGCATGGAGAAGTTTCAGCTGGAGGTTGGCAGGAAAGTTCTTTTTCATGCTATTTTTAATGTAACTGTGGTGTTTTTTTTTTTTTTTTCCTTTTGGATGGAATTTGGAAGATTCCTGAAGTACTGAGATTTGGAAACATCGCTCAACGTTGATGTCCAACCCAACCAGCACCTTGCCCATTGCCCCAGAATAATAAGCACATGGTAGAAGTTAGAGGGACCATAGCAGCCGTTGGCTGTGGCGACAAAGAAGAGATAAGCACACTGTTGAAACTAAAGCACATGAACAAGCCTGTTCCATGATCCTGATAAAAATTGCTGGCTGTGAACTTCCCCCGCCTCTCCTCAAAGGTCCTGAACACACGTGCACACTCCCCTGCTCCCTTCCCACTCTGCTATTTCATGCCTAGAGATCACTGCCCTCTCCCAGGCCAGGCTTACACAGCTGAATTTTGCTAGGGTGGCTCTCGCATTCCCGGTGAACGACTACGGAGTCTCTGCAAGAGGCTCTGGAGCACCAAGCCCTGTCCTCCTGGGAATGCGAATGCCCCTGGGAGACGAGAGGAACCCAAAACCATCTGCCCACAAATGCGCTGGTTTGCAGGTCTGTGCTCCGTGCATGTTGGCAGACCAGTTGGATTATCCTGGCAAAAGCTGTTCTGTAGACCTGGCCACAATGCCTAGAGCTTTGGTTCAGATCTGGACTTGTGCACTTGCCCCTTCCCTGTCTCATTTGTATGCTTTGATTTCTGAGCTGTGGGTTTTTTTGCACTGTCGGGAATTTTTTACACTGTGTTAATTGTAGTCAGCTGCATTCTGTTTGTTAGGCCTCTCCACCAAGCTCTTTAAATGAAAGTCAGTGGCTGTCTTCCCTTGGACAATAATGAATGTATATATCGTAAGTGCAGACTATACAGAAAAATGGCTAAGTCAAGGATCAGAGGGTTTTGTAAAGCCTGTTTATTTTTTTAAATGAGTTTGAGCATTTATATTTTACCACCATTTACGTGGTTTTGGGGAACCCAGATTGTGTCGAGATCTCATGCCAAAACAAGCCAAAAGTTGTTTGATTTCAACCTTTTCTTCCATGAACCATCTTTTAAATGATACTTTAAATGTCATTTTAAATGTTTTATTGAAACATGTACTGATAAAAAAAAAACAAAATGTCATCTTGACAAAAGATTTATACATGAATCAGAAAGTATTTATTTCAATTTTGTACCTTTCCATTTTAATACATTATAATGTATTGACTCAACTGAGATAATATAAACAGTTCATTTTAATAACATGTCTGCAGCGTGCTGTGTCATTTTATTCTGTCCTTTCTGCACCATACTGGAAGAGTTGCTGGACACGGAGTCTATAAAACCAAAAGCAAAGCTGAACATTTCAGATCCCAGCAATCCTGAGTTTATTTTAAGATCAGAGCAAGACTGCATCTTAAGCAGGTTTTTTGCTCCAAGAAAATCAACGGTAGCCCGAGAGGGTAGGAGAGTTGATGGGCAAGGAGGGTCCTGGGTTAGGGTACACTACAGGGTGGCTCAAATCTAATTATCTGCTGATGAGTCTAGGTAGAGCTGCCTCCCTATGGGCTCACCAGTGAGATGGCTCCTTCTGTCCATTTTTTTGTCTTC
>NW_010580566.1:2721-16487 GCF_000705375.1 Tinamus guttatus | reverse complement strand
TTTTTTTTTTAATAATACAGATTTATAGTATTTAAAATGTAAATGCTTTTCTATTTATTATTGGTAAAACAGAGGTTGTCCAAATTGATGATATATACGCTTAAGTACTGCTCGAAAAAAACCCAAATATCAGGAGAAATGATGAAACAGATTCTTTAGGAGAACCTGTAGCATTTAGCACTAGACAAATAGCTGAGCAGAGTTGGCAGGACTTGTGTCTAAGGCAAAGCAGGGCTCTCATCATTGTCAAATCCCTGCAATTGCCCAGTGACACTTCTGCTATTCCATTCTCCCCAGGCGTGACCCTACATTCAGCAAGGTCTCTCCAAATGCACGAGCTGGTCCCTTATTGATCACACCTCCATGCTAATGCAGTGCAGCATTTCAGCTGCAACTGAGATGCTTATTAATTCTGAGGAAAGGTGGCAGATTGATTCCCTCGGGAGTCTGCTCAAACATGCATTAAGCTACCAAAAGCAAAAGCACAAGAAGGGACTTAACTTTGTATTTAAATGAGACATCACTAGGTTTTCATTAAAATTTTAATCACAGAGAGAAATCAGGGTTTTTGAGATAATATTTTAGAAATGCAAAATCAAGAATTTCTACAGAGAGAAACAGGTGGAGTTACTATTTCATTTTGTTCCCCCCCCCAAAAAAAAAAAAGGGAATTTCAGCTTTACATCTACCAGCTATTAAGGAGATTCATTTGACTCCAATTACTTTTTCAAAATTAATCAAATTGAAAATATGTTGTGTGAAATCAAAAGCAAAATTGTGAATGTTCATGTGGAGTTTTGAAAATTAAAATCACTTTAACATTATTTATATGCTGATCATTAAAGTTCCATCTCTTTTTTATTTTGATGACCTTTTTAGAAGCTTCTAGATTTTTTATAGTTGGTCAGAAATCCTATGACTGTAGTAAGAAGATGGGTTTAAGACTGCAGACATGAGTATAAATGATCTATGATTGAACTTTAAGGCTTCCCTTGTTAAAGACTCCCAGTCTAATAATTACATATTCGTGATTTGTGAAAAATGTAGACCTGGATACCTGGATGGTAAATACTTACCATCTTCAAAGAATATGTTCTTATCTCATATTCCACTCCATTTCAAGACTCATTTTTAAGTTAGTTGTTTGCAAATCGTCACGCTGTAGAAAGTTACTCTTATGCCTAAAATAGATTTTTAAACTTGAATCTGTAACTTCCTTTTAAATCCGTCTCCAAGCCACAATCTTATGCTAATACGACAACTGTAATTTGAGTATTTTATGTAGACTTTGTGTGGGATGCTTAGTTATAGGGGAAATAGTAGGTGAATGTCTATTTTTAATGAGGGCACTGCAGGCTTCTACACTCCTTCACTCCCGGCTTTGGGTTTACCTGGTCTCCACAGCAGCAGCACATGCCTATCCATGAGCAGGGCAGCCTGCAGTGCGACTGCTTTGCACTCCTACTTGACCATTTACTTTCTCAGGGGTGAAAATTTGTCTCCGGTCTGAGCAGAATGGAATAACATTTTGAGGACTGACTTTCTTAGCATGCTTTAACGCTCCTCTGGGTAGCATCAGCATGAACGTGCACCGGCTCAACTTCATGGCAGCAAAGGAGTCTCACTCAGCTATCGCTTCCAAATGCTCCTCTAATGATGTCTTTTCCCTTTTTCTTCCCTGCTCTCCCCACTGGTCTTACTGGAACTACTGCTTCAGAATCACCAATATTGCTTATTCTTGCAGAGGCATGGACTTTGCGTTTTAATCACAGCAGATGTTAGCTTCATGGCTATAAATAAAATGCTTGTAGTGGGAGGAAGGAAGGGACATGAGCTTAGGTCAAGACTTATCACTGCTTAAGCAGGGAATAAGCTTTCTTATTCATTATTCCACTTGCTGCACTGCAGGCCTGCAGGTCACACGCACACAAAAATTCTGGCACTTCTACATCTCTGGCTGACTCCATCCAGGAAAGACTCACGAGGAGCTGAAATAACAAGTGGCTTTTTTTACCACCCAGAATTAGCTTGAGCAAGTGAAACCTCTTTCCCACAGATAATCCTGGTAACGGCAGGGATGGGGAAGGTTTTTACTAGTGAACTCGAGTGCTTCTGGAGCACTTGACATATAGATCTTGAATATATTATTTCCTCTTTTACCCCTAAACCACATTCAGATTTTAGCACAGAAACACAGGCTAGCTTTGTTTAAATGAAAAATGTCAGTTTAATTCCCACAAAAGTATCTGATGGAGTTTTGACCCCATGTTTGCATGCCTCTTTGGAAAGTTGCCTTGACTGTGCCTAGACTCAAGCGGAAAAACATGAAATTCCAAGACCTGTATTGTATGGGAATTATGAAGAGATGAACCGTGGTAATTTTTGGCTTTAACCTGCATGGATGATACTACAAAGCCGATTTTACTGAGTGTCTTACTGAAGAAATGAGAGGTTAAGTTACTTTAGGCTCATCTGGAAGAGACCCCAGGAGCTCTGCCTGGTTCCGGTGTCTTCCAATTCTGCAGGATGTTCAATGTAGAAAATGGGGAAAAAGATTTGGAGGGAAAAGAAGAGGCAATTTCTGCATTTCTGCCTAGCAAAACAGCCAGGTTTGTGTCTGTGTTAAGGATTGCAAATCCAGCCTTGAATGCCCCCTGAAAGGCAAGAAGCTGCAGGACCATTTTGGCCCATACCTGACCAGCAGCTGCATGTCTGGTAGAAGGAAATCCCTTGTGTCTGTACAAAGACAATGTTGATGCACAGAGCAATCAATTAATCAGGGGCTGACTGTTATTTATTAATTCTTCATGACAATTAGACCCTTCTTGTGGTGATTTATTCCTCTTTATTTGTGAATTGCTCTGCCTGCCCAGGTGCTCAGGGAGGATGTGAGTATTTCTTGGCTATGTAGAGCTCTACCAAGCAAGCTGCCTTTTTTTTTTTTTTTTTTTTCTCACAGTCGTATGTGGCCTGAGGGACTGTGCTTTTTTATCATGAGATATTCTGCCTTGATTCACCCGGGGACCTGTAACTGGGACAGACATTGTATTATAGGAAATGCAATCCCTATGGATGCAAGGAAGCTATTCCATCATATAAAAACTGAGCAAGGCTTTTGGCTTTTGCTAACAGAGCTGTGATCCTAGCTGGGGTAAATACTGATTTTTGTTATAAGCATGTGAAAAGGGCAAGTTCTCATTCTGCTCTGAGTAAAGAGTGCATTGAAGTTGTCGTTCCTTCAAACACTTCCAGTCGAATCTGCAATGTTTCTCCGCTGATATCAGCAGAATTATACAAAGTATATATTTTTAAAACTGTTTATTATGTGGTGCATCCTGCTCTCTTTCAGTACTGCCCTGTCCAGGAGCTCCAGAGACCCTGGGGTTCAGGGCGCTCTTTACACTTCCAGCAGCAGAGGAGGAAATGCTGGTGCCCTCTGGTCTGTAGAAAGGCAGATGGAAGATACAGATCTCAGGTAAGTGCCAAAAAATGCAGACTTTGGTGGGCTTGGAGAAGTGATATCTGCAGGCAATACAATTGCTCCTGCCTGATTTATGTGCAAATATCTGCTGGATATTCATATGCCTCGGGTGGGAAACTTACAGCACTGCTAAATGTACCACATGCTTTTCTCAAAGATCTCATTTCAATGCTGAATTAGCTGTCCCAGTAATTCCTGATTGTCACATGTTGCGTTTTCTTTTCTTTCTTTTTTTTTTTTTTTTAAACTCTCTTACTATCTTGTGGTTCCACAGACATAAAGACACTTTTCACACTAGTCATCATGGCATGATTTGCATTTGCAATAATGTTCATATATATATATATGTATTTTATCCCAGTTAACTTCTGAGGCTTGTGTTTTATGCAGGTGATGTTTACTGCAAAGAATATGTGCTTTTAAGACCAAATGGTTTTCTGCCTGTCCCTGCATCTATTTAGATGTAGATACAGCTAGAACCATCAAAACCCCTTTGCTTCTAGCACCACTTAAATTGTTGGCATCTGCTTCTGAATTCAGACACACCAAAATCTGCGACTGCAGTGAGTGTCTTATTTACCTCTAGTCTGGCCAGAATTAATATTTTCTACTGCTTTTAATGAAGAAAACTTTGAACAGAGCACAAGTTTGTGTTTTTATTTTTTCTTGTTGGTTTTAATTGAGATTCTGTTGGGGGCCAAGTACAGATTTAATAGTGCGGTTTTACTACTAGAAAACAATTAGGGCAGATTCATGAAGCATTTGTATCAGTTGCCCTGTGGCTCCTTTTTGATTTAAGAAACACTTTCATTTTTTTAAATCTATCATTTCAGCTGTAATGAAGCAGATGGATTTCAGTCACTCTGAATCAGTGGATAATTATCAAAATGTTTTTATTTTAGTCTCAAGAAACTTGGCAGTGATGATTAGCACATTTCTCAATGGAAAGGGGTGTCTGACCATTGCAAATGTCCAATTGCAAGTTTCCAGGCTTCAAAATAGGGGCTTTCAAGGTTGGAATATCATGTAGTAATCTTTAGTATTTAGTATGATGCTTGTGTTGCTGGCCAAACACTGCGTATTGGATAGTTTTTAGTTAAAACATTTGCAGAGTTTGAGATGATAGGCAACAAAATATAAGAAAAACAAGATTACATATATAGGGCATCATATGTGATTATTCCTGCAAATAGTAGAAATTCTTGGGTACCACAGAACAGAGATGTTCTGTGTGGATAGATACAGTTGAGACTCTTCCATCATTTTTATGTAAGAAAGTTGAAATCACAGAACAGGAACTTGTTATTTTCTTTCACACGATATTTCTGGAGTTCCAGAGAAAAGAAATAAACATTTCTGTACTGAAGTTATCTCAAAACATGCCACCAGTATTTCATAAATAAAAGAACAACTTGCAAAACCTATATAAAGTTTGATAAGTAACGAAAACAGTGTGTAGGAAGAAAGCTTTTTGCACTTAAATACTGAGTTATGAAGAAAACATGTGTTTTTATGTGTTTCAGAGTCATTACTTCCTTGGAAATAAAAAAGCTCTATGATTCCTATTTTTGGAGCTCGTTTGATGCACTGGTTCTACCCCTAAAATTCAGACTGCTGGAAAGAAAATTGTCAGAGAGCCAAAGCAGCCCCATGTTAGGCCTCCAAGGTAAGATATGTGAAAACCAGTATTTTGGTAAAGCGTTGTAAGAGTGGTCAGGTGCTGTTTTTCTTGCTTTCCTTTTGCCTGATGGATTCTTCTGAAATCAGCACAGCCTAAATGACAGAAATGAAGCCAAATGAGAAATGATACTGTTGGTTTTACCTTGTACTTGGTCATACAGACAGTTTTTCCTGCCCAAGGTGGTTTTTTTTTTTTTTTTTTTTTTTAATGTACATAGCACAAGGTGATGGTTTGTCTCCTGGTTTTCAGTTGAACAGTGAATGATAAAACAAGGCTTTGCCAAAGCCCTTAGTCTCTTTGAGCCCCTTAGAGCCCTTGGTCTGAGTCTCGAGAAATAAAGCAGTTAGGTAAAGATGCAAAATAGGATCTGAAAAGTCATATTTGCATTTCCCAGAATTTAGATTTTACTATCTGTTCTACTCTTTGTAGCTGCTACAAAATACAGTGAGAAGTGAAATCAAAAAGAAAGAACTATTTCTGTTAGAGATGTGCATGTGAAAAGGCAGTCATGATAGATATCTACTATGTACAACTACAGGGTCATTTTAAGGACTGTCCCTGTCAGAGTATTTTCTTTCCAGAATTATGCTTGTTTAGTTAATTTTTTTTAAAAAATCCTGATTCGAAAACATTCTGGTACTACAATAGCTTTTAATTCTGAGGATAACAGGGTTGTCCTTCATTACACATTGAATTCTCCTTAATTGGTTTTAGTCTGTATGGAAACAGCAATGAAAGACAGTGAAGGGACTAACCTTTTCTTGTAATCTTCATATGCACTGATGTGCAATTTCCATTTCCCACCGTACTGCTGGAATGATCAGATTTTGTTTGTTTGAATTTAATATTTATGATCATAAATGGTCTAGTCATAATCAGTCATTTGCACAAGCAAATTATCTTCCATCAAGTATGATTTTTCCCGCATGTGTTTTAATATTGTAACAGCGTGTTAGTATTGGATAATTAATGGGATGCTGCACACTCAACCTCACCTGAAAATATACCCTGATAAAAAAAACAACCTTCCTGAAGTGTACAATCGCTACTAGATGTTCTCATAAAATGAAGCAAAAAAATCTAGGGAAACTTAAAATAAATATTAGAGTGTTAGTACAAACTTAATACATCTCTAAAAACATGCAAATTATTTTGCATGTAAGGCGAAGTTGCTGAAGTTGATAACGAAACTGAACTCGTGTCTCATTGCTAAAGCTGAGAAACACTGAGAATGTTCTAATGCATTGAATGAGTAGAGAATATTCTTAGTTACAGCTGAAGGCTTTCTGCTTTATACACCTACTCCTGAAATATCAGTTTATAAGGTTGCAAATGTTTACTTTTTAGCTCAATATGTTTTTAAAAAGTTCTCTTGAAGAGCTAATAAAACTTGCTAGCTGGGGGAAAAAAAAATTATTGCTTTTTCTTCTGAGTTGTTTATTTTTGTCTTGCAGGAAGGGACGATATCTTAATCTTATTGCAATGGTATCTGTCTGGAAATAAATTAATCTTTGAGCTTTTCCCCTCTACCGTTCTCTCAAAAAAATCTTTAATCCTTATACAATTCTTAGTACTGTGGTACATGTCAAAGGGACTTCTGATCAGGTTATTCAGATAGCTCCAGCATCACTCATCTGTAGGAAACTCAGTGCAGAAAGATTAGCAATTAACTCTTTATTTCCAGGAAATTAATTATATCATAAAACAATAAACTGTGACTGTTACTGCTTGTTGTTATTTTATTAATTTTTATGCCAGAACAGCATTACCATATCACCCTCACTCAAAGCTTAATTCTGGATTTAACACTGATTTCACTGCTTTCAAGTAATTTCTTCTTACCCAGAAATGGACAAGAAGTGAGTAATTGCATTTTCTGCAATTACCCAGTGCAGAATGAAGCTTCTCCAAGAAAACTATTTCAGTCTGCTTGGTGCTGTGAGCAATGCCTGTGCTGGGACAGTGCAGAATTTGCACTGAGATTTGGAATTTGCAAACCAGGTTTAAAGTCTAAAACATCCAACTACTTGTAATCTTCATTTATATGTTCCTGATTTGGGTGTGCCAAAGATCATACCTTTTTTTTTCTTAACTGTCCCTAGTCTAATGGAGTAGCTAGAGTATCTCAACTTGCACTAAAATTTCTCTATACATTATGGATTGGCTTTTCAAGTTACAGTAGCAGTCTCTACACTCTTGTTATGCTAATGTTAATGCAAAAATCATCATCACATTGCTAGAATAACCTTGCTCTTGGTTAATTGTCAAATTAAAAGAGCAGCAAGGGGGTTTAGGATTCTTAGCAAGAATTTTAAGTGTCACAGAAAGGAGTTCACTTGTTATATAAATACTATTATTCCTTGTAGAATCCTGTAACTACTTTCTTCCTTAATCAGATCATAATAAGTTCTCACGGTTCTAAATTGTGAATGATGGAATTTAACTGGAAACAGAACATTCCCAGATTAGATCAGTGTTCCTAATCTGTTCTAAAATTAGATTTTTTAAAGGAAATAAGCATCCAAATTCAGTAGAGTTTAGGTTATTATTCACTGAATAAATGATGTTGTGTCCCAGTGAAAGCCTGCTCATAGACCTGCAATGATAGGGACATTTTAAAAAGCTCTGTTTTTAACCATTCTGGAGCACAGAACCCATACTGAAAACAGTTATTCTTTCTAACATGTGTCTGAAATCTTTATTATTGCAAATGTTAAAAAGAATGCTAAGTTGTGTAAGGAAATGAGGCCAGCATGTTGGAAAGAGATTTGGAAAGAGACAGTCATGATATGTTAGTTGCACCCAGCTATCTAACACTTACTTGCATTGGACATTATAAGAATAAATACAGAACTGCTCATGTCCTTAACAGACTGATAAATAACACTGGGTTATTAAAGGCTAGAAGGTGCCTTTGCATCAGAAGTTTGGAACCCACAAAACAGGCCCAGAAAAAAAAGTTTATTTTAGGTATTGTTAGGAAGTTTCACTTTTTCCCTTTAGAAGGCCTGTGTGCATCAGCAATTCAGTTAAACAGTGTTCACGGGGAATGCAGAGGAGAAAATGCACATTCTTTACACACTTATCTTCAGAGCAGCTTTCTACATTGGGGCTTTTAGAGTATTAGCAGTTCACAGCATTTGCTGCTCTCTCCTTAGAGATCCCTAGTTTTCAAAGAAAAGAACTGTAGAAATTGTCCCTAACAGGCATTCTATATTGATCACAGTTTTTCAGATCCTGTTTTTGCGAGTATGATATCATGCATGCTAAGTGCTAGTGGGTCCTTTTTTCCATTTTAACACTGCTGTGTCCCATAAAGTGTTCTCCGTAGTTTATAGCAAAAGTGTGGGCTGCAATATAGGTAGCAGTCGCTGCAAGCAAATGCATTCTGCCCCATCTAAAAGAGCCTGAAAGAAGCCAACAGGATAGCCTGTGGTTTGAGGTTAGCTGTGCTATAAAGGAACAGGAATTTATATAGCAACTGCTGCATTTTCTGGTCAATAAATGTGCTTATAAAGAACAAAGATACTTTCTTATTTTATCACTTAATTAGATAAAAGCAGAATCATCTCTTCCTTGGCACGTCTATGGAGTGAAGTATTAAAAACAGGGAAGAAAAGTAATAAGTGGCACAGAAAGTAGCATTTTTCAAAGGATATTCTATACAATGCATTACAGCCTTTTCCTCTCATTTTATGCCTACTGTGAAAATGCATCAGAGGTACATACTAATAGTCCATTGAATATAAATTCATGTGCTAGCTGTGCATGATGATCAGAGCAGTCCTTTAAAACTATTGTAAGTGCTTATCCTGAGACTACCAGCCCAATCAGCTGTGTGTACTGTGAGGAAAGCTTAATATTTTCATTGGCTACAAGGAACTTGCCCTAAAAAGCATATCAAATTCAGGTAATGATCAGCTGAAGTCTGCACAGATCTCGCTGATCAAGGTAGAAACACGACACTGTTCAGTTAATCACAACTGTGAGCATTTGAGGGCTTTTTCTGCTCGCAGCTCTGACTAATCTTTCTGGATATCCCTCATCAAGGAGCGATCACCACAGAAGCATCTTGTCCATTACATTATACATAATAAAATAAAATAAAATAAAATAAAAAAGGGAAGAAATTGCTTTAAGGGTGAGCAAATACAGAACATCAGTGGATAGCAGCATACTTGTTGTTCTGCTGTGACTTTGCTATCAAAAAGGTATGCTAACTATTATTAAAGTACTGGTATTTGCTGAGCCCCTAAGGTTTGTCACTTGAATTTTGACTAAAAGAAAAAAGAAAAAGCACCAAGAAGAGAGAAACCTTTTGAAAATACATTTTATTGATTGTTTAATCTGAACGATCATTCCTACGTGTTTTTCTTAATCTCCCTACTTCCCTCCCATTGATAGATAATGATACTTCATTGCTATTTTCTCTCTGTTGAGGTATTCAAAATTGTCTTTGTATGCTTCAGGATTTCTAGGCTTTACAGATTTTACATTTGATTTTCTCCTGCAGTAACACTTCACTTTCTATTGAGCTGGATTTTTAAAATATTTTATCTCCATTATAAAACACTCTTCTACACTCTTTTCCAGCTGAAAAATATGACACTACCATCCAGTTCCGTATTCATCTACTTGTCTCGGAGGTCAATTCTTTGACCTTTTCCTCATTGTATGATGGATCTATTTTATAGGTCTCCTGTTATTTGCTCAGTGATCACTTTTCCTTTCTCTGCCAATGCCAGTTGGTTTTGATTTATTAATTTTATTGCTTGAGGCAATTCCTGTAGCTCTTAAGTAAATATAGAGGAGACTTCTGGACCCTAAGGAATGAACATGGTTCTGCTGTAGAGAATAGCAGGAACAGGGACAATCCTGCTATTTCTCTATAGGATCCTGCATGAGTGGATGGATTAGAAGTCACTGGACAACAGTGATTCATGTAACATTGTGAAGAACCTGGGGAAAGATGAGGATGATGAACAGAAAAAGAGGAACTAGGGACGGTAACTGGTTTACAAAAGTGGTTCTCTGAAGCAGAACACAATTTTAAAAGTGCTTTCCTAGTTCTTTTTATATTTAAGCGATTGCAAATATTAAATGCCATTATTACATCTTCAACAACATTCACTCATACATTCTTTTAGAGTAGAAACTCCAAGTGTTGCAGTGCACAGTTATTGATTTAGTTTTCTCATAATATTGTTCCTTACTCAATTTTGTCTTGTGTTTTTCTCTATTCTAGGAATGGATCTTGTTTTATAACTCTTCTTGCACATAATTAGAAACCCAGGCATTCTTTTCTGACAATATTGATATCTTATTTTTTTTGTAATTCTGCAAACCTCAGATGATACTCACAATGGCAATCGTAGTAATTATTTCACTGGATATATGTGCACTATAAGAAAAATACACATTTTTTTATTTCTGGCTTCATGAATTTATTCTGGCTTCATGCTTTATTTTTCTGACTTCATGATTTATTTTACTATTTGCATCTATTATTTCAAAATAGCAATGAATGTAAAATTTGAAAAAAAAAGTTTTGTAAACTCCTTGAAGAAATTCTAGTATTTCAAAGTTGCCATTTCTAGTTCTTTTTTTTTTTTTTTTTTTTTCTCTAACAAAAGGATCGTTACCCCTCTCTCCAGGGTAAATATAGATATTCATATTCTTATGTTAATCTGCTTCTCCAGATTGTAGTAGTCGTGTTTTTCTGTATAATTCAAATAGACATCACAGGAGAAAGTTTTGCCTGGAGGAACTGGAGAGAAAGAATATTAATAAAATTCTAAGTCTCGGTGACTCACGCTATTTGACCCACTGGTGATTCTAGTCTCTCTTTATGCAGAACCTGGAGGCCATAGTTCTGACTGACTTGCAGAAAATTAAACATATATATACCAGCCCACTGAACAGAATATGTCTTGGAAAGTCAGAGTTGTTTATTTCCTTCAGATCTCAGAGTTGTCTTAGAATAACAGTACCTTGTTTTAAGGAGCAGCTCGTCAACCTGTTGTGTGCATTGCTGCAGTTGGTTGAGATATTATAAAGTGAAGTGCCACAGGCCAAAGACTGAAGTCCTATCTGAAAGGAGAATTCACAAGTGAAAATAAAATGATGTAACTGGGAATGTAATGTTGATCAAAATCACAAGGATAAATTCTTGTGTTTAGTATTTGTTGACATTGACATTGAATTTTTCTGTACAAAACCAAGAGTGTACTATTCCGAGAAAAACCTCTTTGGCTGAAAAAGATAGCAGGGTGTTTTAGTGCCTGTGATTTAGACCCGGTCAAAGTATTCCAGCTTCAGTCAGTGCCTAGCTGACTGATAGGAAAATGTCACACAAAATTAAATACATTCAGTCTCATGCGGTCCTTGCTTTCTGCATGTCAAAAGTGTTCTGATTTGAACAAAGATCACCTGCAATTTCTATTCTATGGCTACCTGGCCATAAACAGGTAGTAATGGCCTTCAGTTGCTGCTGATCTGGCCTCATTCCCACTAGGTACAGAAATAAAGAATTTTAAAACTTATTTCAATCACTTGCACTTCTCTCTTCTCTCACTATCCTCCTCTCTTCTAGTGTCCAGGAGTGCATGGGAAAGCTGTAGCCTGCTGTACTGCGTGACCAGGTAAGAAAGAACATTCTTTTCTATTGCTTCCTTCTCAACACTCTCAAGCAGCCAGTTTGCTACCTGAGAGAAGGAACTTTGCTATTGTAAAAGGAAAGCAAAACCAAGTAATGCTTTGGCTCAAATTAATGAAAAGAGATAAATAATTAGGAAAATAATATCACCAACTGATAGATTCCCTGAGAAAACATAGACTTGCACCTTGCTTTCAGGTAAACTGAGGACGTGTGAGGCTGTTTATGTCTCTTAAGTTTACAGACCAAATTTGTTGAAAGTTGTAATGACATAATCCCAGAAAGAGTTCTATAGAAACAAATATGAAAATACAAAGTGAGTATGGTTTCATTTCAAATATGTTGGAGAGTAGTTTTAACATTCACTTCCTGTAGCACTCAGAGGTATTTGTTTGAATGAGGAGCTCAACACTGAATGTGCTCAGTACAGGATAAACCATTGCATCGTAAAGTGTGTGCAACAGTTTTTCAAGGAAAAATGACAAATCATCCAACCTATCCACAATTAAAGAGCTGCCATTTATCTCATGAGTAACTGTCATTAAGTTGTCTGTCTCTGCTTTGGAAAGAAATAACATAGGCCTCTGTGATATGTATAATAAGCATCTACAGCATGCATCTGAGAAGGTTTTTGACATAGAAATTACTTATGCCCACTTAATCATTTACAGTCTGCCAATTCTGGGTATCCTAACAGGGATGACTTTGGATTTTGCTAATAATTTAAATGAAGGTTGCTAAAGAAAGTATACTAAAGCTGAAAAAAACCCCAACATTTGAAATGATCCACAGACATTGCTGGCGTACAAGTATACAGAAATATACATGCACAAGTATATGGAAGTATACATACACTTTCAGGAGAAAACTGTATAGAGAGCTGAATCCATCTGACAGAGAGGGATTTTTTTTTTTTTTTTGTGCCAGCTAATAGTCAAGAGGAAATTATGAGCATATTTATCCACTTATCCAGTTAAATTAGTGTTAATCATTTTTGGCTATCACACCTGTATTGAAGCTACCTTTGCTTCCTTGGCTGTGTAGAGCTTTCCGAAGTCATGCAGGAGTAGTTGGGCCTTTATCTTTATTATTATTATTATTAGCTATTGATTCAGACATTCCAGGAGGAAGACAAAATATATTATATCCATTACTTTTGTGCAACAATTTGGGAAGAAAATCCAAGTACCCCACTTTCCCAAGGGAAAGATAACAGGCCTCTGAAGAATCAGTTTTGGAAAAGGGCATGTCTTGGTAAAAGAGCCTGTGAAGTTGTAAAGAAATGAAGATTCATTTTGGTCTGGTGGACTGGTAATGGAAGTAAAAAGACTGAATGAAAGTTTCTAATACAGGTAGGCAACCAGTCACGTTTATTCCCCATGCAAAAGAAGAATATATATATATGTATGTATGTATAGATTATATATAGATATTTCCTGTTTCTCATTTTCACATTATGAAATTGTAATTTAAATATTTTCTACTTTGCCAGACTTCTAACACAGCCCTGTCCCTGTCTGGTCCCTGCAGACAAGTTGGTCTCTTGTGTGTGTTACACTTCTGGAGCTAGCATATCTCTCTGGGCAAATCACACCAGGGCTTTCACAGATATTTCCAAAATTAAGTTGTGGACTGCAAAATCCTGGGGAAGTGTGCTCCTCCTTGAGATGACACAGACATCAAGCAGAGATGCTGGCTTAGGACAGCCAGCAGTGCTAAACTGCCTGTCCCGTTTGCAAGATAATCTGTGTCACCACCTCTTTGTCATCTCAGAAAATAAAGAAGGTAAGGCCTTGATACAAGGACAGGAGCCTATTTCAGCTGCTTTTTTTTTTTCTTTTGTTCAGAGTTAGCATTCCTCTCCATCTCTCATTTATCTCTGACAAGTGCAATGTTTAGGAGTCAAAGACTTGCACACCTTTGTGAGAGGGTCTGATTTCTTGATCAAT
>NW_010580565.1:510301-562046 GCF_000705375.1 Tinamus guttatus | reverse complement strand
TTTTTTTTACTTTCTTTTGTCTCAGAACAAACAAGCAGCCAAGGGGGAACCTCAGTGGGCCTCCAGCTGTGGAGTGGGTGCCCACCACCATCTTTCAACTTTTCATCCCCCAAAGTACTTGACCTTGAAGACTGCTGTCTCTTCAGGCTGGATTGCTGTAAATTGAGACGGTTATTAATTTGGAGGTAATGTGAGGGTCAGGGAAAGAAGGGTTGTGCTAAGGAGAGCGCCAATAAGGAATGGGAGGTAAGTCCCTGGCCCAACAGATATGTAGCCTAAAAGGATGCATAAGGGAGAAGTAAAAGCCTTTTACAGCCAGGCACAGACCTGCCTGAGACACCACCAGGAGCAAACTCAAGTTTTACTCTTTAAAGGATAAGGAAGAAGTCCTGAAAATAGAAAGGACAAATTAAGCACTTTTCCCAATGGAGTAAAATACAGCTTTTCTCTTCCCCAGGCCCCAGGAACTTGAGGTTGTGTTTTGGGCTGCTGTTCCGGAAATTCAGCTAACCCCAGTAGGAAAATGATGAAGCGTGAACTGCAAAATAAATACATTATTCAAGAAGGAACTGCTCCTTTAGGCATTTCACCCCTTAGGCCTGAAAACACTTGAACAAACCTTGTGTCACTTGTGGATGGTATTACTGCTCTTCCCTAAACATAACTTTTCCTTCCTGCGAGAAAATAATTTTAATTAATCCTCTGAACAACATTCCTGCCAAATATAACTGCCCTAGTGTATTCACAAAATTATGACAGTACTCAGCTTGCATCTTATAAAACTCATCACAACTGATTTTCACCCTTTTTGGACAGTGATGAATTCAAAGATATTCCTCTGATGCATGTTTGTCTGAACAGCACCAGAGTGTATTTTAACATGAAGACTGCAATGATTTATTTTGCTGAAACTGAGTCTTTTATAGGAGAGGAGAATCTAGCCCTTTTTGTCATTCTGTTTTTGAGTAAACATTTCTGCAGCATAGCATTAATTATGGATTCTCCACCTTGATTCTGTATCACATTTAGTCTGCTATTCCCTGTTAAATCATCTTCCCTGACATGCGAAATTCAGGCTGCTTTTGTTAGATTAAAGTCTTTTTATCTGACCTGCCTTTAAGCTTCATCTACTTAGTCATATCACTGGGTAGGTAACAGAAAATTGCCAATATGTCACCCAGTGGGTAAATCAATTCATGAAAGGAGGCCTAGTGCTTTTAGATTGACTGCAGAATGGTTCTTTTCTTTTTTTTTCCCAAGCATATCTTCCTCAGCACACCTGGGTATTCCTCCTGAGGGCTCAGGAAAAAAGTTTGAATTGCCTTGTTCTTTATTAGCTACATCCCGTCTCCTTTATATTGCAGGTGAACGTGATTTGCTCCACAGTATGTATTCCTAAGAGACGTACTGAAAGGAAAAGGGCAAATTATCGTTCCAGTGATGTGGAAAGCAGGGATAGAGCCAGTAGGAACATTATCACTTGTAACAATCTTGGACGTTTTCTGCATATATTGAGAGGCTGTTCTCTTTAGCGGAGCTGTCAGGCTGGTGGTGACATAGGTGACCTCTTCCTCGAGAGTCTCTTAAATGACAAATCTTCTTGGGTGTCTTACTCCAGGTGTGGTCAGAAAAAGAAATCATTTTCAGAGAGCAAAAAACGTCACGAAAAACAAAAAGTGTCATGGTGAAGACCCAGCAAAAGGGGTCTGGAAGTTAAAAAAAGGAGAATTTCTTATCAGTTCTAACTTTCACGGGGAAAGATTGGAGAACAGGGCGTTGAAGACACTCCTTGGATTGCAAAGGGCTTTGCAAGGAGTCTTTGGGGAAACTGAGGCAGGAAAGCACTAGAAACTGCCTCTGATATCTCGTTGTTCTATTTTAACTTACAGCTACCGTCTATGCCCTATAAAAAGAGAGGGTTTTTACTCCCTCTCACCAAAGCTGCTGCTATCAATGATTTCATGCCCCCGCAACCAAGAAGCTGTCAAGTGTTGATGTACTGAGAAATATTTGCTTGGTCTGCTTGAGAATGATGCTCATCTCCAGGCATAAGCAACCAAAACGAAGGGTCTGAGCTCACACCAAATGTGTTACAAACCCCAAAATGGACGACCACTTATATCAGCTTTACCAGGCCTGCATATGTATATTTTAGTACAGTGTAGTAAGTAGAAAGAAGGAAGAAGAGGTAGGGTTTCAGAAGTCCATGGTCTCCACAGTCTGTCACAATATGGTGTATGAAAGGAAATACTGAGAAGTGTTGTTACACTAGTTACATCTGAAGACTGTAAACAGGCAGTCCAGAGCTCTGCTTAGAGCAGGTTGCAGATTGTTTTGCAACATGAAACTGATTTTACAGCTTCAGGATGACAACCGATAAAAAATATTTGAGCCTCTTCTTCATGAAGGTATTTGAACACTGTAATCCTTTCTATTCTCTCATTTAATCTGGAAATCAGGAATAACTCATTAGAGCCAATGTTGTTTATTTAGTGTAAGTGAGAGGAAAATCCAAATGCATGTATCTGATATACATTAACTTAGAGTCTGCTACTAAACCACAGATCGTGAAAGACTATGGGAAATCTGAACCCCTGCTGATTTTTGCTAATTCTATAAAGAGTCTATTTAATTTCCTCAGGAAAACAAGACAAACCTTCCCTTGAGGGCATCTACATTTTTGAATGGGCTACAAGTAAGTCCCTGAGGGCTTAAGTTATCGCTGATCACAGTTTGGTCTGTTGGATATTGCTAAGGGAAATTTAGTGCGATTGTCTGTGATCACTGGCATGTGCTCATACCCATTAGGAGACCTATTCAGCCCACTGACATTTGGTTCCTTGGAGAATAGCGTCACTATACTCAAAACATTTTCAGTTTGTAGCATTTTTTTTTTTTGCTTGCTCCCCCCTCTCTCTCTTTTATTTTTTTTTTTTTTTGTCCCAAACAGAGCAGCAGCTGTTCAAGTTCAGAAAAGAGCTTATACAGAGAGCTGCCACTGTGGAAAGAGGATGTCCTATCACCAAGAAACTGCCGCTTACAAGAGCACCTATCTTCCCCCCCGCCCTTTTTTTTTTTCTCTCTCTCTTAATACCTTCTGGGCTACTATAGCAATAGTACAAAAGAGCAATAACATTGTCCGCAGCTTCATCCAGTGTGCAGAACTGAGCTGCAGAAGTTTTCTCTACATCACATGAGCTCATAGAGGGCCACAGGTCTGGCACCAAATCTACCAGCCACTCCAAAGTTGGATATGCAGCTGTGTGGTTGTCCCATGTGCCTCTAACTGCCTTTGGACACTGTAAGTCAGTTCCTACTGCTTATAGCAAATCGCTTGTGGAGCGACCTTGGTCAATGTTGATGACAGGGAAGTGGATGGAGCAAGTTATAACCATGTGTGAGGTGAAGAAACGATCTGCACCAACTGCAGCCAGGATCCAGGGGCTGGTATTCTGGAGTCTGCTGAATCTTAGATTTGATGTTCACAGGAGTCTTGGATAAAAGATCCAATTTACTTTCTTTTCTTCAGAAGCTGGATACAGATCTTTCTTGCTTTCTCTAGGATCATATCACACCTAGGTCTGGCTGCTCTTTTGCCTATACCAAGATGGATAGAAACAGAGGATATGACTGGGGGATGCCACCTCAGATAAACCCAGTATAAACTTCTGAAGTTTCAAAGAAAAAAAGAGAAAACAAAACAAAACACAAAAAACCTTGAGTTTTAGTTAAACCACCAAAACTAACCAACCACCTCCCTCTGTTCTTGAAAACAGCCTTTGGTTCTTGTTCCATGTTTGACCCAATGAGACCCATTTCTCCTTTTGTTTCTTAGCTCACCAGTTTTAATGACCAGGTCATTATTGTTTCAGTAAAAGATAGTGTGTCCTAGTGGTCAAAACCAGTATGGCTAATCCCTGTTACTCATGCATTTTCCTACCTCTTCTTCATCTTGCAGGCCTGCCAGAAAGCAGTGCTTTTCTTGGAGACTTCCTTCGTTAGGACAGGTTGCAAACCAACTTGTTTTCTTCTTGCATGTGCGTCAGCGAGATGTTTAGGGCTAGTCCCCAGAAAGGGTGGAGAAACAATCCAGGTGTAAAAATGCATGCATATACATGCATGCTTGCAATTACACCGTAACCATGGCTGCCAACAGATTTTTTTCATCTGTAGCTTTGCCATTAGACTCTCCTAATTCTGTGTTCTGACTGCTGCTGAGTGCCCAGCATCAGGTGCTATTTGGCTGGGCTTTTTGTTCTGCAAGCAGGGAAATGCAGCCATTTCTTGCCTCTTGTTTGGCATAACTTGGTTTTGTTCCAGAAAATCTGTAAACTAGGTTTGATGATAATTTTTTTTGTTCATATATGATTTATTTTCTCTTCTCCCTCCCACCCCTTTTATTTTTTTATATTTGTTTTGTAGAGAGATTGGGAACAAATCTAAAATGTTGAAATCTGCAAAATATTTTTGGTGGATAAATAAAGAATCAATTAAAATCTGAATGAAAAGGCCAAAGGCATACAATGGTCAGTGAAGTTCAACTCAGTTAAATATTTCAGAACAATAGTAATGACAAAATCCTATGAACAAAGTGGGAAAAAAAGGGCTTTGGAAATGGGCGGATGCCCTACAGTAATTCATCTGCACTTTTAGGGATGATGGGAAGACACAGGGCTATGGTTTTGCAAGTGGGTTAATGTGTCCTCTCTTGGTTTAATGCATACCCAGAGCCAAGCCAAGTGGTAAAGGATGACTGTGCCATTCAAGTCCAGAGATGAAGAGCTCTAGAGGACAGTTTTGAGAAACATCAGAAGAGCCCATGTTAATTCTGCAGTGTTTTTATCTTATATTGGATATCCGGAAACCAAAGGATATCAAGTTAGCAGTCAAAAGAAAAGTTTGGCTACAGTGTCTCCATGTTTACTTGATATTACAGGCCACTCTGTGAGTGCTTGCAATTTCTGTGGTGGTCATTGGAAGAAAGGTCGAATCTGCAAATACTAACCATTTTGCATGTAGAAGAAAACAACACCAGAACAAGACGCGAGATTCCTTAAACATAATGTGGTTTTTCACTGGAATCACTTCTCATCTTCAGAGTATCACCTGTTACATAAATATATTGCTACAAAGGTAACAACAAGGAATATATATATATATATATATATATTTAAATCCTTATGTTCCCAAAGGCAAAATAGTTCTGTGGTGTGAAGATACGACTCTCACCTGACACAGAGCCATTAGTTCAGCTGAAGAGAATTGCCTACAGGCAAACATCAGACCATGATGGATTAGGTTATGTTTTTTTCCACACAGGTGTTTCTGAGTAACTTTTCGTAAATCTTTGGAGATGAAAAATCAGGGAATAACTTAATCATGTTGGGTTATTAAAAAAAAAAAATTACTGAGAGCAGCACCAGGCGGATTAATTGGGTGGTCTTTAGAAAGCCTAAAGTTGTGGGGGTTGTTGTGGATGTGAAATCTCTCTTTGCACCAAGGTGTCTTGATCTTTTATTTTCTTTATTCCACTAGTGTTGGGGGTAATATCTCTGCAAAGAATATGTAATCCTGTGGTTGCCGAATTCTCATAATTTTTAAATTACTAGTAACTGTCACATTTGACATGTTGCAACAAATGATCGGTGCAGTGTGTTTGGAAATGGCATGGTGCTAATTAGGAGACAGAGACAATTGTTTCAGTTCCATGTGATTGTAAGGAGGAAAACCATGGATCAGCCTAAGGAAAACTTATAAAGAGAGTATCATGGTCTCAACATTGCCTAGAGGAGAAGCATCATAAAGCTTCACTATAAAATTTATCTGACAGATTTCCAGGCAGTAATTATAGCTGTGATTTATGTGTATTTAATATCACTTTTGCTATTTTTCCCCTGAAAAGACTCTTGGAAGCTTCTTCTTGTATTGTTCTTTCTTTCATGAAAATGGAAGCTAGGTAGCTGTGATGTAATAACACTTTCTCAGCATTTGCAGTAGAGAAGGCTTTTTATTTTCAGCTCACCATTCCTAATAGTTGTCCTGTCCAATGTGGAGACTAATTTCTTTACAAAACTTTTTTTTTTTTTTTTTTTTTCATGTGAGATTTAGGAGCAGCTAGGAATGTAACAGCACTCAGAAATATTATGTGGAAAATTGACCCTATGCATTTAATCTTAATAATTTAATCTCTTAATCTTGATGTGCCAGGTCATGCAAAACAAGGAGATTTGGCAGGCCTTAAAAACTGCAGTTCAGCAGTTCCCCGTCCCATTTGAGCTCATTTCAGGGGTTGGAATGGGTTAATCTCCTTCCACCTTTGGTTTAGCGCTGTGGTTTCTCAGTAACTCCCGTGGCATGTGCAGCTGGGGTGGCCGGTGAACGAGGCTGATGGCTTCGTCAGGCATGGCACGCTGTGGAGCAGGAGAGGAGATGCACCTCAAGGAAGGTGAAGAAGATAAACCTGGCGGTAAGGGGGAATGAGGTGGAAACAGCTGAATGGGTCTCACTTTCAGTAGCACAGACTTGCAAATCTGTCACCCCAAGGGCTATAGGAGAACTGCACAAAGGAATAAACATTGTACGAGCATAAGATTGTATTTATTTACCCAAAAGGGGCATCTTTCTATGGCTTATTTAGTAGTAACACAGAAATATTGTTGATGATAAATTTGCCTTTCAAGATCACTGAGTCCTAAGCAGTGTGCTAGGAAATCTCCAAGACCCAAAGCAGGAAAAGAAAGGAGGACTGGAAGAAAAGGATTTCTTGAGAACATAAAACAGAAACAGAAAATCCACTGGGATCCTGGTTTTGTGTACAAGTTATACTCACTGGGATGCGCTTTATTCCTTTCAAAGAAAGATAAAGGAATGGAGTTAGTTGAGTATGTAGAAGAGAAAAATAGAGAGTTCTAGGAAAAGCTTTTCCACTTAAAATTAATGAGACAGTAAAGTCTATCCAAAGAAGCCAGTCAAACCTAGGCTAGTATAAAGAATACTGAGTTCTTGATTTACAAAATCATTAATAAACAATTCATGTCCAGATCAAAGGAAGGACTGAGGTGTATATTAGTTATATATATATTTTAAACTTGTACTTCAGTTTTTTGCTTGCCTTCCCCCTCTCCTCAGCTTCCCTGCTCCAGTACACACATCCACAGCGTGCTGGAGCCTTAGTGGCACCACTGCTCTTACTAATAAAATAACTCACAAAATAAAAGTGGCATGGTGCTATTTCAGGGCAAAATCCAGACACTGCAGAAGAAAAATGAAAGCTGTGTTAGGCAGGGCCTAAATCTTTGTCTTAATATCACTTTTCAAGTTTCATTTCAATTCTCTCTTTCGCAGATGAAATCAAAATCTCCCTTTTATTATGCTCTTTCAAGTATCACTTGAAGTATGAACATGTCCATCTTGACACCTGAATTTTTTTGAATACCAGGGCAAAATCTAGAACTACTTTTTTTCTTTCTGTTCATGTTTCAAGCCTTGGTGATTATTGCCAGGGCGGTTCAGATGCTAACTTGCATTTCCAGTGCTTCAAAATGAAAACAAAATTCCCAATCTGCCTAAATCACTGAATGCCTTATTGTCACATACGGCTTTCACTTGTCAATGGAGCATTAGGTATAGCTCACATATGCCCTCTGGTCAAACCCAGGAGAAACCACACTACAAAGCATACTGTGCTCCATTCTAAGGAGCTTCCTTCTAAATCACAACAAATTAACAAGTGGGAACAACTCTACCCGAGCTTTATGGGGACATAACCGCAGAAGAAAACTTTCCCTGCCTTCAGCCCTGTGTTGCTCTTTTTTCTCTATCTATCTGCCACATGACCAAGGCATTCTTGAATTGAGCTACAGGCTCTTCCTGGAAACGTTTGTAAGCAGATTGTGCCGCCAAGGCATTTTATTTATTTGTCAGAAGGGGACATGGGGAAGAGGCTTGGAAGTCACCTCATTTTGCTTTACCTGGTGTAGACTAGAGGGAGCCAAGGAGTCCCATCTTAAGGGCTGGGAAATGTGAAGAGGGAGATCCTTAGGGTTTCTATGCAAGAGGTGGTGTGAGAGAGGCCTTCAGGCCACTGTGATTGAACCAGCAATCTGTAAAGTGGGTTCGGAAGAAAGGCCGTTCCCTTTGGCTGCTCTCCATCGCCTGAAGACTGGAGAAAAGGCTGCTTGGGCAGCAACTGAGAGCCAGCCTGAAAATGTGCACATGACTAATTCCAGAGGTAGCTGCAAGTGCTTATTTAAGAGCAGAGGAAATGGCAAAGCTGGAGTCACACCTCCAGCTATCCACAAGCAACATGATGCACAACAGAGCGCACATGTGTCCCTTTGGCTGCTCTCCATCGCCTGAAGACTGGAGAAAAGGCTGCTTGGGCAGCAACTGAGAGCCAGCCTGAAAATGTGCACATGACTAATTCCAGAGGTAGCTGCAAGTGCTTATTTAAGAGCAGAGGAAATGGCAAAGCTGGAGTCACACCTCCAGCTATCCACAAGCAACATGATGCACAACAGAGCGCACACATGTCTGTATGCAGCATTGCATTGCTCTTAGCAAATAAGAATAAAGCAAATCCCTGTGCATGGTCCGGGATGTCTCTCCCAGTGTTGACCATGACACTGAGTCTTCAAAACTGTGGTGTATCAACAACTTCTGAGGAAAGGTAGCTGTTTGTTTCCTGGGACCCAAAGAGCTGTCATTGCCAGATTTGGCATTCAAAGTGGAAGAGTTAGACACTGGAGAAAGGGGTCTTCCACTTTGGAGTCCATTCTGCTGTCTAACATTTGATTTCCGAACTGACTTTCTGGATTCCTGGGGTCTTTGGAAGAACCAATATTTCCATTAGATAACTGGGATTTTCTGGCTTTTGGACATGTAGGGAAAGCTTTAAAAATTGTCAAGCCCTCTCATTCTATGCTAGGGAAATTTTTGGCAAATTGAGAAGAAAAAAAATGTTATGTGTGACCCAAAGAAGAAAGCTGGATAAAGTTGCTATAATATCCGAGTGATTAATTTCTGCAGAGGAAACTTTTATTGTTAAATCCCTGCCACGAGTTTAAGACTCTTTTGTAGAGTAGTCTTTGAAACAGAAATGATCCTTGGAGAGTCTCACATAAAGATGAGGCTATTGATTTCCTACCTGTGCTTTTCATGAGCTTCAGCCTTGCACCATCCAAAGTAAATGGGAAAGCGAAACAATAATCATCAACAAATAGTGATGTGAAAAGAAGCAGAAGGACCTTGACAAATCAGAGGACATCAGGTTAGAACAAACTTATTCACACTGCTTTCCATGCAATAGGAACTTTCCTGCTCAAGGTGGATAGAGCTTCTATATTAGAAAAGTAGTTAGGGACTCCAGCTCATGCTGAATAAATTTAAGCAACCAGCTAAAATTTAGCTTTTTTTTCTCATCAAGGCCAGTGGAGTCTAACAGAGATTTGGCTTTCATCCACATGTGGCAGCTGCCTAAAACTGAATAGCAGAGGACAGTATTTTCTTTGCCCCATTCAATCCTGTTGATTTACAGGCAAGATGAATAAATACTTTGTGAAGCAGCTCCTAAATCACTACACCTTTGGACCCGCTGGAAACTGAATTCAAGACTGTTTAATCTGCCCGAGGTATTCAAGTAAATTCAAAGTGTGTGGCTTCAAGGCACTCGGATGAAAATTGCAGCCATTCAAATGCTGCTTTGGACATTTTTACTGAGGAGCAGCAACTTTGGAAGAGGGATAGTCTAGAGTCAGGGGAATTTCCCAGGTTGACCAGCTGCCACAGTGGAACCAGATCCCGTGTAACTTTGTGGTTACTTGTTACAGCTGAGTTGAGACTCTTTCTCCATGATTTTGCATTCATATTACCAGTAGACTTTATTTTACGCTGGCGAGACACCAGGTCTTTCCGTAGTAAAACCACCCTATGACATTGCTTCTAGAAGACAACCGCAAAACCTAATCCCTTAATCTCACTTGAGAAAGCTGATTTAAATGGGAAACAGAGTTATGTTCACTTCCATACTCACATGGCTGATTCTGATCTCAGTTGTGCCAATGCAAATTGAAATGCACAGCATAACATGGCAAAATGTGCTCTTGATCTGGCCCAGATACTGTAATTCCCATCTGTGTACAAGGAGGCCTCACACTACACTGATAGATGCATCAGAGAGAATGTATATCACATTACCGTACATGGAGAATGCCTCAGGATGATTTTTTCATGTATTAGCTTATATACATTACTTATATACATATCCAGTTATTTTACATTAGTTGAATTAAGAGCTATAATTTCAAAACAGACACATTTTTTTTTCCTTCTCACTGACAGAGAGAAGGTCAGGCCATTTAAAGATCAGTAAAAGAGATCACTGTTCAAGATCATCTCTGTTTAATTTGAAACAAATTCTCACACTCTTAGTGCATATCCTAATTAGTGAGCCATTCTCAGATAGATATTTTCTGTCTTTTTTTTTCTTTTTTTTTTCTAAAATACATTCTACTGCATATAAACAAATATCTGAACATCTGTTGGTCTTGGAGACAAACAGAAGCAAAAGTGACCCCCATGGCCTAATAGTCAGCAGTAATGAGAGAGCCAAATTCAAGGTTCTCTTTCGTATTAGGCAAAGGGGTGACTGCAAACTGTGCCCCCTCAATCTCAAGGGCGTATTTTGCCATAGAGAAGTATTCTGCACATTTTGCACTGCTCTGCAGATAGTGCTTCTGTCACTACCTGTGGGCGCTGGGTACTGTGAAAAGGCAGATCCAAACTAGAAAGTCCACAGAAAGAAGAAGGAAGTGTCTGCTGTGGCTAATAATGGCTTGACAGAATGTGTTATGGCATTTAAATACTGTTGACAAGGCTTATTTAGGTCCTTGGCTGAAATGAAAAGACATTATTATTAATGTCCCGTAGATTCTTAAGCTGCTATATTTTTTAATCTTGAATATAAGTGCTTTTAGAACATTTCTTCTAGAAGTAATCCTTTTTTTTTTCTTTTTTTTTCTTTCTTTTTTTTTTTTTTTAACTTTTGCAAAGTAGTTTCCATGTAAGGCTGCAAGCAAGACTCAGTTCTGCTATGGCAACTTGATGCTGAAATGGTCACTGCTGCGTTAGGACCACAGGGATGTGAATTCTTATGGTAGGAGGAACCTGAGAGCTGTCTCAGTTTAAAACCTGCATGCCCTGATTCCTATAATATATGTTCATTTTTATTATCTTTATTGCCTTAATTCAGTTGGAAAGGATTCATCTCACCTTACTTCAGCTGTCAAAATTGATGAAATAGGTATAGCAACTGTAAATTGCTCTCACCTAATTTAAAACCATATCTTGGAGTATGAGGAATCCCTTCTGTTCAAAGTGTCTTTTTAGATGTCCAAATTAAGGCAGCTGGATTCCAACCCAAGAGTTTTAAATGAGGTTATTATGGATTAGTAATGCAAGATGGTCTCATAACTGATTTCCACAAGAGAAAATACACAATATCATGGAAAATAGCACTTATTAATACTAAAAGCCAGATGTGATCAGACTGAATGTGGAGGAATGCTGTGAGTGAATTGGAAGCAATCGTAATGCAACATGAGGCATCTTAGCACAGATCCAGATTGCTATAAATGGGATAAAATTTATTAGTTCACCCTGCCTCTTTCCTTGTAAGTGCTAGGATTTTTTTTCCTTGTGAAATTATAGGTTTTGCCTTATTTAAATGTTCTAAAAGGTGGGTCTTTCACTGCTGTTCTTGACACACTCTTTACAAAATGATTTCGCCGGGAGAAAGGTTCAGTAATACAGGTCTGGTTTGGAAGAGCATTTGAATGGCTTTGCCACCTACATGATCACACGTTTTCTCTAAAGGTGGCTGCAACGCAAAGCTCCTGCCCACAGATTTGTGCTTGCACTAATTTGTCCTCATACCAGTATAACAGTAGAGACCTTGTACAGTCACTTCTAAATTGTGTTGTCTGCAGATGGCCCTTTTAGTCACATTAATTATCCAGTCCAGATTAGGAATGAGAGCATGTGATTTAGCTAGGCAAGGTCAATACAAAGTTTTCTTTTCTATTTTTTTCTGCTTTATCCTATCCTATGCCATCAGATTGGATCTTATGTGATTCTACCTTCCATGCCATGAACAACTTCTAAAAGTGAATTACTACTCTGCTTCTATCAGAAAACAGAAACAGTCTGTTTTCTGCAAAGAAATAACGCAGGAAAATCTGTGAGTGATCAAATTAAATCATTTGCTATAATTTCCCTTGCCAAGAATTATTTCCTAAAGTCATTTGCAATTAATGTCAAGCATAAATTTGGAAATTTTGTCGCCAGGCTGTGGTAGATTTGTAAAAAATAAATAAATAAATAAAGGTTTGGCACAAATTTTGGGATGAATGCTTTTCACTGAAAAATATATTTCTATAATCAATCAATATTTTACTAAAAAAAAGTCAGTGATCTTTTTTCTTCTTTTTTTTGGTTTGTTCATGATTTTATTGTCTTTTTGTTAGTAACTTAAAAAATAATAAATTATCCTTGTTTTCCCTAAATCTCATTCTTCATGAAACATGAAGGCACTCTCAATAAATAAGCATATTAATGAATATTTTAAAATAAGATTTTATTATAAATCCTATAAAATGTTAAAATACCACATAAAATAAAATAACTGAAACACATAAAATATGATAAATTACTTCTGCAAAAAGATATGTATGCTATCTTCTGCAGTGATGCTTTCCCTCCTGTTTTCAATAATGGTTTACATTTAATCAACTCTGTAAACTGAATAAGAATTAATAGCATAATAGGAAAAAAAAGTGTGTTTATGCTCTGTGCACTTTTTTATCTTTACAAGCATGTCATTTCTTGTCCAGTTAAATATAGAAATGTTGATTTTTGCTAATATATGTATATAAGTTTTGATAACATAAATATATTAATATAAACATACTCCTTTACAATCCTAAGATTTCCTAAGATTTTAAAAGGTGATAATTTAAAATGTAGATTTATAAGTATATATTCAAATCATAGAATGATTAAGGTTGGAAGGGACCTTCAGAGATCATCTAGTCCAAACCTCTGCACACGCACGGTCCATCTAGTCCAAATCCCTGCACACGCAGGGCAACCTAGTAGGTAAACAAAGAACTGCCTTGCAAAAGTGAAGAGAATATTAAGGTTCTCATGTACAACAGTGCTTGCTCCTAACTTTAGAAATGAAGTCTCTCATTAGGAGGATTTAAATATATGGGAGCAACTTTTAGTCCCATTGTTTTAACCTTCTTTGTGCGTAAATCAGTGTTATAGCTCATTTCAACACTCTGAATGATCATCTTAAAAGAAAATTAAGCTAATGGACTGCGAGCCTTACCATTCGCTCATTGTCATGGGAAAACCTTATGAAACACTTCATGCTGTCGTCACCACTGTAATTAACTACTGGTGCACGTAAGAGCACATAAAGCCTGTTAAGCAGCGACTTCTCTTTATTCTGGACTAGATGATAGAAGATTCCTGAAGAGGAATCTTCCAAATACTGCTCCTGACAAACACGCATCTGCCTTACTCCAAGCTCCTGGGTTGCTCACTAAGGCCGTGCATCAGTTTCCCCGAAGAAGAAAGATGCCATGTAAAGAAAGCAGCCTCATTATGTCCCAGTGACAAGCCTAATTAAGAGTGTCTGTCTCCAAAAGACATAAGAATAGAGGGAAACCTTTTGTTCACCTGAAGACACTACCATCCTTGACCCATCCGAGTAACTTAAACCCAGGCTGAATTGGGCAGGGACAGGTGTAATTGGGCCCCAGTCTCGGCTGCTCTCAGCCTTGCAATTACCCTAATGAGGTTGTCTGCAGAGGGGTCAGTAGCTAGCGGCCAGTTTGGCTGGAGCCTTCTGTGGCTGTCGACAGGCGGAGAACAAGGAGTCCATTGGGCCACCGCGCAAGACGGGATGAATGCCGGTAATTGATCTAGTGACAGCAGCGTCTGATGGGAGCAACGGGCAGCTGCAATGAAAGATGCAATGCCAAACGAAAAAAAAAAAAAATCCCAAAATAAGAAAAAAAAAGTCAGGAATATTTCTTTTCATGCTTTTTAACCCTGCTCTATCAGCTCTCCCTCCATAAGGCATTTGCAGCCCACGGGTCTTTCTATATATCTTTGCATTATGTTGTTGTGGGTCTCTCTAGAAGGCTCTAGGACTACCCTCACAAAACACTTTCCCAGTATATTATGTATGTGATTTGGCATGTATATGCTCAGCCTCCTTGTTGCAGGTGGATTGAAATGTAATTTTAACTCATCCTTCCATCGCTCTGCTCTTGCGACAGTTTTTAATTAAACGTGGTCTTTAATCAATTAAGTGGCAGCTGCAAGTAATGTCTTAGAGTTCTGAATATAGCTTTAGAAATACTCAAATGGGCAGAAAACACAGGTTCAAATACCAGCAGGGAATAGACAGTCTTTCATCCTTTCTTTGAATTCCATAAAATTTCCTGTCTGGGTCTGCACATCAATATCTTGCCTAGACACAAGAGACAGACTTTCAAAAACAATTTATCCCTCCTCCCTTTTCTGTCTGCATGGTAATTCAGGATAATGGAAATAATAATAGTAATAATAAGGACTGAAGCTGGAGCTAGAAATTGCAGCTTTAAAAATTGAAAAGCTCTATTTCTTGCCCTATGTGTTTAGAAGGAGAACTGATGGTGTTGATAAAAGACTGTTGCTTATCATCATTTTGACTTCAGAATTAGAGTAAAACATGGATGTTCCTGTGTATAATTAAGCTTATGGCTATTTGCAATAACAGGAAGAACAATAATAGTTATTGCTTTTGTTTATGGTTGGGGTTAGAGAGTCACCACAGCCACATTTTACAAATCTATAACAAATTACATACATTTACCTTAACTTAGGAATCTAAAATTCAGTGTCTGCGTACAAGATGATCACCCTGGAATGTGTTTATAGCCAATGCAGAGAGAGTATATAGAGAGTATATAATTCATATTTCTCATTCTTTTATCACAAATTTAAGGAAGTTAGAGAGAACATTGGCTACCAGAACGATGGATTTATGACTACGCATGACACTTTTCTTTTGTGAATCAGAAGTTTTTTTAAAAAACAGCTGGGTATCTGCTACAAAAATATCCCTGAATTTTCACAGTGCATTAGGATCCTGGCCATGTGCTGGGGCCGATTCTGAGCTCAGTTCATGAATCACATGCTTGTCCACTAGATCAGAACTTATGCACTCATCAGAATCGTTTGGATGAACTTAAAATTAAACAGCAAAGACAGAGTGTCCTTTCTACCTTAAGCATAGAGAGGAACGTTGGAGAAGAAAGAGTGGTGATTTTTGAGACTCAACCTCCTCTGCTGTGGTCTCATTTATACCCATTCTACCCAAAGAAATTTCACTCAGATGCTTTTTTTTTTTTTTTTTTTTCCTAAAATTGTATTTTAAGATCCAGATCAGATTTGGAGACAAGCCTTATTTTGAGGGGACATGCTTCATCCATTGTTCTCTCTAGTACAGTAAATTAATTGAATCATCAATAGAATCATCATTGAGTATGCCCCAGAGGGGCATAGGGAATATATCTGCTGGTGAAATCAGCTTGTAAGAGCCCTAGACAGAGACATGAAAAACTGTCAAGGAGACTGGCACTCTCAGAAACCTCCCCTCAGTGTTGTTTTTTATTCACAGAATGGTTGAGGTTGGAAAGGACCTCTAGAAATCATCTAGTTCAACCCCCCTGCTCAAGGGGGGACACCTAGAGCATGTGCACAGGGTCACATCCAGGCAGGTTTTGATTAAGGCAGGTTATTAATGACATGAACTTACACATATCATTTGCTGTCCATAGGCTCAAAGGGAGTTGGGAAATTTAAGGCACTGTCCTCAAACTTACATTTATGTGAGGAAAAATGCAAGTTTTTCCTTGTGTTCCAAGAAAGGGAAAAGCTTGGTAAAGGATTTATCATTTATCATGTCAAAGATGCCACCTTAACGATAAAAAGAGAACAAACAAACAAAAACCCTCCTACACATAGCAAAGAAAATTAATAATATTAAGTTTGGCCAAAAAAATCACAGAGTAGAAAGACCAAATAAGGAATTAACAGAAATTGAAGAATGAAGAAACAAAAACAATACAAATTTAGAAAGATCCGCTGAAGCCAAACTATGTGAACATGTAATCGTTCATCCATGATGAAGGCTCTATCCCAAATTTGCCGTGGTGTGCAGTGTACCCTATTTCAATGAACTTCAGCTCCTGGGGAGCCAGACCACGGGCACTGACAGTTGAGCGCTGAGTCAGTTTTTCTTTTTCCTTTCTCTACCTCTCACCTTTCCAAGTGGAATCGAAACTATTTTCCTCCACTTTGTGTCTACTTTGTCTCATTAGGTTTTAAGTTTTCTGGCAAAGATGTCATCTCCTTTTATCCACTGTGCTTGAGAAAAAAGATCCCTATATCTTCCATTAAAGCTCTTATGATTGCTGTAAGAAAAATATATGTGAATCCTACACGTATTTGATTTAAGAAACTTGATCCTATTAATCTGATTAATTCACTGCCAGTTGCATATGCAATAATAAGAAATAGCCATGGTGTTTCCCACCTTTCACTGGGCTTATGTTCAAAGTTTCTAAAAGAACTTAAACTGAATTGTCAAGTTCTTTATATATTTTGTCATCTATTAAACCTCTGAGAAATGAGAAGTGATTTTAATGGAGTCTTACGTGCTCTAGGTTATATCTAAACTGTCTAAACTGCTTTTTCTCACTTAATTTGTGTAGTAGAATACAAATGATGGCATTAGTAGATATATATTAAATAATCGATTTGATTATTTTTGTCCTTTTTTTCCTCAATAATTTTTCTGTATGGAGATGCAGTCCAGATTTGATGACTTTAATAATTTCTCCTAAAGTGCAATTAAAGAACAATCTTGACACTTTCCACCATAGGAAACTTAGAAAATAGGTGAGATATGGATTGACAGATCCAAACTTACTCTGTCAATCTGAGCTAGACTGCAGGAAGCCAGATCTGGCCATGAAGCTGTATCTCCACATTAGAGTGCTGCTGACCATAATATAGTTATCCTACTGAGCAGTCCACTCCTGATTACCCTGGAGTTTATGGTCATCTTTGGTCATCTCTGTGTATCCACACAAACCTATCTCTGTTTATACCTATATTATAATCACAAAATCTTTTTTTTCCCCCTCATTTAGTGTGCGGGTTGGCTGATTCTTGCTCCCTTAGGAGCTACAATTAAATTGTGTTTTAATTTCCTTGTTGAGTGGCTGGTCCCCTCCACCATTATTTATTTAATGACAAAATGCTTGGTTTCCTCCTGGACTTTTCCATGGTTCTCTATGCTAAAATATCCATAATAATAATAATAAAAAACTCAGAACCTGTTGATTTTTCGACAGTTACATAGTTTGCAGACTTGAGGTAGGATTCTACTCACCTACTTTTGAAGGGACAGGATCCAGCTCACAGATTAAAAACAACTTTTTGTAGATGGCTGATTCCATACTAGGTGTGTGAGCTCTTCTTCTAGTCAATGTGGATCCAGACAGTTCAGTCAAAGGATGTTGAACATGGGTGTCTTCTTCAGGGGGAGATGAGTTGTACTTGCTTAGCACTTTGGTGTCCTGACTGTGGAGCTGAATTCCAGGCCAGAGGTTTCCAGTATGGATGTCTATACCTGAGCCTAATCTCTGGATTTCCTATGTGACCAGGGCAATGAAAAAAGACACTGGCAGCAGATTATTCACTTTATCCTTAAGAAATACATCTGAAGTAGCTCAGAAGAAAAGAGCCATAAACATACTCATTTTCCTCCATTTAGTATGAAGGGAACTTAGAGTGACAGCTTGAGTATGTTTAAAATGTACATTTCCAAAAGTGAGTTCAGATTAATTGGACTCTGTGAGCTAGGAAATTTCTTAACAGTTTTCAAGCTACATCATAGTCCTTCTCATCCAGCTGAGGACATTGCAGGGATAAGAGAAAGCCTATAAGCTCTGCAGTGGCTACTTGAAACCACCTGTTTCTCAGACACTGATGTTTGGCTCACACTGAAGCATAGCAACCATTTTCCCTCATTTGAGTGTAGTGAATCAAAGCAGACGATCTCCAACACTCATCTAAAGCATGCAACTCCATAATAATATACCATCTCAATACAAAACTGAAGGTTACATGCAAGTGCAAAGTAGAAAAGAACCTCCTGTTCCTACAGTAGGAAGTACAGGACAATATTAATGATAGGCTCTATTAACAGATCTGTTTATACTATATAGGACAGCTCTGTGTAGGAAAACCCATCACAGAGAATCAGAGACTCAGTATAGCAAGTATTAGGTACGTATTAAATATGTAAGCCAATTGCTTTGCATGGGAAAATAAAAGTTTCTTACAAAATCTGTAAATAAGAACTTCATCTGAGATCTTCAGTTTGCAAAGTACAGAAGAGCTCTATCCAAGGTCCAATAAGGAACACCAAAAAATGATCTTCTGCACTGTTTCGTGTATCAGACACTTCTTAGAAGCAAACAGTTCCCTGAAGCACAGCATCCTTTATCAGAAACTCAACTTAGTTCCAGCAACTTCTGTTTCCATAACCACAATCAATCATGAGAAGTAAAAGCTCTTGAACATCTGGCATCTCTGACTTGGTAAGTGATCACCTTCTAGCAAGCTGAGGGTTCATTTGCTGCCTACCACCACTTTTATTCTGAAATTTTCTCCCGCTTTCATTTGCATCCCACCACTTTTATTCTGAAATTTTCTCCCCCTTTCATTTGAAGGCTTTGGAGGCATAGGTCAGGGAACATGTGGACACTTCTAATGTGCTCAAAGATACTGCGGTGAGGAAGCCTGTGTGGATAGGGTGTGAAAAAAAAGAGTGCGAGGATGCAATTCCTGTGTATACATTTGAATTTTGCTGTGTGTATGTAATTTATAACGCAGGACTCTGCATCACACTGGGTCTGGATAGGTCTCCCCCAGCAGGACAAACAAGTGGGATTTAAAGATGTTTTGGTCTATTTGATTTAACATTGAGTGGATGCAATGAAACTAATGGCATGTGAAAGTCCACTGACAAATCTGATGGGGTTGTTCTAATAGTGCTAATGGGAAGATAGTGGAGGAGAAAGGAGATGTAACCCCCAGATTGCTTATGAATGTCTAGAGTGTATCTTGGGCTAACAGAGGTGTTTATCCAGCATGGGTGTAATTTTTTCCTTTAAGCATTAGCCCTTTGTCAAACCTTGGTCAACCAGGGGAATTATGAAACACAGAAATATAGGCTTGTATTATCATGAAAGACTCAATGAACTCAGTCTACAGTTTATCAAAGAGAAAACTAAGCATGATTTAATTTGAGCTTGCATCTAGCTACACGACAAAGAAAAAAAAAAGATAATAGGAGATTTCGTGGGACAGTGGTCTCAGAAACATCTTTAGGAGCCAGTTGGGTAAGGAACAGGCTTATTACTGACATCCATAATTCTGACCACTATCTGCGTCAATTTTAAAGACATACTATGGAGATGCAGGTGAATGAAGACAATGGCTAGGCATTTTTTTTTCCTATCTATCAACTACCTGTCTATCTATGTATCTATCTGTCTGTCTATCTATATATTTATTTATTTTTGCACGTTAATTTCTCAGTGTTTGTCATTTGATCCAGATTGGATCGATTTGGTCTTATTTTCCTTTGCATTTTTTTCAGATAATAGACCCATCCCTGACCCAGAATTTGAAAATTTTGTAAATGAGTCAAGATATAGAGGGGCTGAACAAGTAAAGGAGATGTGGACTAAGTCCTGGGACATGCTTTAGCTCTCTGTTGCCTCTGGCAGCAAGACACTTCTGCTGCTTCTTTTTGCTACTGACACCGTGCTCTCACCCCACTTTCCATAGCTACAACCCTTGTCAGCTGCTCTGACCTGCATCAGTGTGAAGCTGCCCCCCAGAATCGCATCAGGGGACTGATCTGTAGTTAATAAAAAGATCTTTCTCTCTAGAGATAGAGAGCATGCTGCTCTCTAGTAGCATGCTGCTACAATTAGTCATGTTAGCACGACTGGGAGGGAGACATGCAGAGGGAAGATCACCTCACTGGAGAAGGCAGGGGAGAAAAGTCCATAAGTAGCAGGGATTCCAGGGTAAACACAGGGTAAAAAACATCCTGCACAGGCTGCCTGGGTTTGCTTTGGCTCCCTGCCCCAGACCTTGTGCATGACCACGAGGAAGTCCAACTATCTGTGTCTCACATCCCCAGGAGAACCACGGGGATAATAATATTTTCTTTTGTTCCTTCAGGCCACAAAGGATTCTTCCCGGATGGGCATACAGCCCTCAACATAAAAGATAATGGTAACTGGGTTAATGCTCAGACTTTATGGAAGGGGACGTGTGGGTGTCTCGGAAACACGCTGTCTTGAAGACTGCTCTCTCCTCGAGACGGTGCAGACGGTTCCTCCCAGACTCTCTGGGCTAGCAGCGTAACCGTGCAAAGGGCTTACGTGTGAGCACGCACTGAGTTACAACCTCCTGCTGACGGGACTCAAAGTTCCCTTTAAAAAAAGCTATTCATTTTACTGCTGAGCTAACATGATTAAACAAGACAGGTCTGGCAAGGCTCTTCCACATTGTCAAATCCCAAACAAAAGCTGTAATTTTCCTATTTCTTATAACTGCAAATAGCAGTTTGCTTATGGAGATGGTAATTACTCACAGCCAGCGTAACTCAAGATTTTTTCAGTGTTTGTATCTCCACATAAAGCACAAATTTACATGGCAACGGCATGGGACAAGACATGTCTCTTAATTTTCCCATCATAATTCACAGCAGGGCCTTGCCAAGAATACACTGGAGCTGATTACCAAGTGTGACTGTGATCGGATCATTTAGCAATTTGAGTTTCCACACCTTCTGCGTGAGGCTGGGCTTTGTTTTACTTAAAGCAATAATTGCATTTTAATTTCATAATATAGGTCATGGTTGCTTCATCCCTCTGTGCCTTCAAGGAAAAAAAAAAGAAGGTGCAAGGAACGCAGCATTTTTTATTATTATTTATTTATTTTTAATGAGCTAATAAAAGTTTACCTGCATCACAGGTGTACTTAATGCAAAGAGCCATTCTTACCATTCCCACAGTCCCCATATGAAGGTTCACAAAGCGTTTAGCCGTTGGTGTGATCCCCACTAATAATGAGTTATATTTTTATGAAGAACACAGTCAACCAATAATGCTTGAGTCAACAAAACTGGTCCCACTGGATTATACATCCTCTGATCTCATTTTTGTCAAAGATTTCTTACTTCATTTCAAGCACTTGCCACTTTTATATCCTCCTCATTCTCTGATGCTACCAAATAACAATCTTTTGTGTGTTGGTCTTCATCATAGACCTCACCTGAGACACTCTATGTGTGTTTTCCCCAAACATAGCTAAGTGGGGGTATACTTTTACCATCCAGAATGTCTGAAAATCAGATAAAACCACCTCTTACACTGAATCCATTCCTCATGTTACCAGTTGACCTCCCTGCTTTCTATAATGATAAATGCAGAAGGCTTTAGGTGCTAAAGGCAGGAGCCTCTGGAGTTGCAATCACCCTTCCCATATTCAAGAAATGCAAGCCAGACTCCTACCATATCAGCTGGACAGATGTGCCAGAAATTCTCTCTAGATTGCGTGTGCTTTTGCTTGAGCGGGACACTGTGGGTGTCTGTACATGTTAGGTCCCTGCAGCCACTTCTGTGTATCCTTTTTTAATGTATAATATAAGTGGACATCGTATACTAAGGACTGCTTCACATGGGGCTACACAGTTCGAACAATGTGCTCTACAGTGTATTTGTACGACTTGAGACTTTGTAGCTTCTTACAAGGTTCCATGACCACTTTCATTAACAACTCCTTAACCATTTTATGACAATTTTTGGTTATACTTCAAAGGGATTTTAACTTACTGGATCCCTAATCCTTCTAAGAATTTGACAGGGTAGGCAGCTGTGTGCAGTCATCTCTTCTCACAAGTCAGCAAAAGGTTGTTATGTGAGTTTCCTACAGTACTAGGGAGGCAGCATCGAATTTAGAGTAGGATTTCAAAACCTTCTTCCTTGTGCAGGTCTGTAAATGTCTGCAAGGATTCGATATTATAAGTCACTCTTCCAAGGCTAGTAGAAGTTGGATAATTCTGCCATGAATATTACCAGTTGTCACTGAGCCTTGGACAAGAGAAAGGGCTGGTATTAACAGTCCAACCTTATCCATCTAATTTGGAGCCTATTTGGTGTAAAGAGTCTACCTTTGTGACCATGTAGTCAATAAGGAAAAGAAGGACTCTTTAGAGCATCATTCAGAGCCTATAACAAGCTTCTCTTTTCAATCATGTCCTTCTCTCAATCTTGACAATACAGAGAGTTCAAAGAGATTAGCTTTCTAAGGTAGTTATCTAAAGCATATCCTTCTGTAATACTGCATGTCTAAATGCAAACATTTCCCTTTGCCCATTGCACAATGTCCATGCCAGCTGCACATGCAGAATAAGATTTAATTCCAAATAATTGCTGGCTTCTCTTTTTGACATGCACCATAGGCTTTAGTTGCCTAAACTCAGGCATTTCAGGGACATGGGAAATATTGCACTATCACCAGCTGCTCCTACCGAAGGGTACAGCTCTCCCATAAATCCTGCACAGAGATCTCTTGACTCCTCCAGGACATCTTAAAGGACTCAGGTGCTTGTGTTTAGGCAACCCAGATCCAAAGCTTGAGAGTTTGCTTATAAGTTTGCTTTGCTCTGATGTCATCAGAAGACATCAAAAATCTTCCCAGAAGTCTTATATTCCTATGTCTTCATCAGCCTTCTCTATATAAGTAATTAAAACATAACTCACTTGACCACAATGATCACAAAGTCTCTCACTTGCCAAATTCTCCAACCAACTTTACACAGATCTTCTGTCAATCTTTAAACTGTGAAAACTTGAAACATGGCAGAAATTTGGTCTTAGTGTTAAATTCACGACAGAACTGAACACTTTTCCTTCATTTTATTAATATGATTAATACTTTGTCATAGCTTTCTCCTTGTTCTGGACTCTGACCTTGTTAGGGCCCAAAGAAACTTAAGTAGCAACATGCGTATGTGTATGAACTAGAGCTGTGATAAGCAATGATTATTTTAGAATTTGAAGAGAGTTAGCAGGAGATTAATGTTGACTAGTGTTAATATCAGTACATATCTTAGTGACTTTTTTTAAGGCTAGTTGTCCCATAGTATTAGCCCTTAGTAGGTAAATATCCTGTCTGATAGCAGTTACCTCTCATTCTCTAGCTATAGCTTAGCATTTTCTCAGGTGTAAGCAGGCAGGACAAGATAAACCAAATTGAATAGAGCATAGCTGTATTGACAGACATATTTTATTTTCAGTTTCGACTTGCTTCATCAAATCTCTAAGCAGACAAGAGACAATCTGAGCTCCAGTTGGAGGTTTTGACATCATCCTCCATGTTATAAATGTTTCAACTCTGCTTAAATTGAAGAGTGACCCCATCCTGTGCGAGGTGCTCTAGGTGACCCTGCGTGTGCAGGGGGGTTGGACTAGATGACCTCTAGAGGTCCCTTCCAACCTTAAGCATTCTATGATTCTATGAAGAATAGAGAGGCACAGAGTTAGCTACAGATGAGATGCACCTTGTGCTCCTTGGCACAGCCAGGTGAGCTGCCTGAAGGTACTTCTGGCAACCCTTCTTGTTGGTGACACAGACCCCAAGGGAGGCCTCTACTCTTTTAGAAGCAGGTGGGAGATCTGTAGCACCTCACGTTGTGATGGCTGATATATATTTAGACAACTGTAGTCATCACTTCCATTTGAGAAACTTCTAAATTATGTAGTAAACATGTTAAGTTGGGACTGCCCTTCAGTTCTATCTTTGTACATGACTTTTTGGTCTTTACTTCCTGATATATTACAAGACAAGAAAATAAAAAGACAAATAAAAGGGAAAGATCATGTCATCACTTTATTTCCTCTAAGTTTAATTCCTTCAGTAGTCACTGGATCTCATCTAGTGAAGGTAAGACATCTTCTGGAGAAACTTGAGAGAAAGAGGCACTTTCAGAAAAGACATTCTGCCCTCTCATCTTAGGCATTTATTCAGTGACAGTGTGGCCGAGATGGCAAACGTTGGGTGGTTAGAAAATAAGGAAGGTGAATCCTGGCCTTAGTGACTTGCCAAGGTCATCCAGGAACCATCAGCAGAACAGGAACACCACACCGATCTTCAGAGTCCTAATTGATGCTTGACCCAAAAAGCACCTCTCCCGTACTCTCAGAGCAGAGACAGCAAGCCCTCTTACACAAGAGCTTCATAAAAAAATCAAATCTCACACCCAGTTTGTCACCACTGTCCTCCAGATTAAGTCAATGTAATCATTCTCATTTTATACATGAGTAAACTGAGGCAGTGAATCTATCTAACCATTATCTGACAGGGAATAAGTGACCTGGGAAGAAATCTATTTGCTATTCTCCTTCTTGTTCTATATTTTTCTGTCAATTGTCACATCTCATGTCTCCACATCCCAGTTTAGCTTTAATTAGGAAATATGCTGGAAAATATGTCTTTTACCATTGTAACACTGGGACTCAATTAGCTCCTAGAGCAAAGTTCCACTTGAAATGCCATATGGCATTTGAAGCACCTAGAGAAGACTGGTAGAAATGGTAAAAATCTAGAGCAGATCACATGTTTCTCAAAAGGTGACCAAAAGTCAGGCAGGACATCCCAAATGTCAGATGCAAATAGATATTTGTGTCTGGGCAATTAAAAGGTTGAAAGTTTAAGACAGCTTAATGTAGATGTCTACATTTAGATAATCTAGGTACCTAAGTGTCCTGTTATAATGAATGGAGATCTAGGGATTAATTCAGAGGTCTAAACATGGATTTACAGTGCCGTTCTAGTGCTAATTCAGTTCTCTCAGGCTCAGTTTGAAAGACCTTTACAGTATCATGCTGCAAAAGATTAAAACTATGTAGATATTTAATCCTTTCTTTTCCTATGGAATGACAGACAATGACCAATTGTGCTTTGATGCTACTCTCTAGTTGAAGCAGAAATCTCTTCAGCAAAGATCTGTGCTTTGGTGCTTTGCAGGTGAGTCCACAAAATGATCACAATGGCTCTTTCCGGTTATGAATTTTACAATGCAGAAAGACAGAGGTTTAAAAAAAAAAAAGAAAAATTTACATAGCAACTCCATTGCATAACTAGCAATCATCGTAATAGAATTACTGACATTATGGGCTGCTAAAGGAACAGTTTGTAGCTTGTCTCACTTGTCTGTAATTTACTCTGTGTCTGTTTAGCCTTGATGTACAACCTAGGTCAATTGCTGTGCCACTTTCCTATCTTCCTGCTTCTGAGTTATAGAGGGAAACGTGTGTCTCATGAATGACTATCTGTCCCGGTCAAGCTTGTCTCTCCCACTGTTTGGCAGTGTCACGTGTTAATAGATAGTGCTGAACAGTTAATATCACTATTTAATTGGCAAAGTGTGTGTGAAGCAGATGTTTTTAAATATAGAAAGTGGAGGCTGGAGGAGAAACTGAAATGTATAGGTGATAAGGATTTATTATTAGAATAAATTAATGAGCTCATTTATTTATATATATATTTTTTTCCCCTCCTCCATCTCTCATCCTTTTTCCTGGCCAAGCGTTTTTTTAATTCTTACCTTTCAGGAAGATATTATTCTTCTGTTGAGTAAATCGTGATGGCTACTTTTGTGCTGGTTGCACAGCAGCACCTGAAAGGCCAAACCAAGTATGAATCCATTTATGCCAGGTGCTGAGCATGTGGTATTTGTGAAGACTCAGGTGTGTAATGCGACAGTAACAACTAATTTACAGAGTGTAGATGAGGAAGAGATGTGTGAAGGAGGGAGCGAAAAGGGAGAGAGGTGTATTTACTCTAACGTAACTGCTATCAGCTGCTTCAAAGACCCACACAATCCAACTAGAATATCCTATTCCCTTTAAAAGACTTTTTATCACAGGGTGATGCACATATTAGCAGACATTCCTTCCTGAAAAAATGAGCTCAGCAAGCTCTGAGGGGAGGGCTCAAGCCTCAAACTCAGCATTTTCTGCTCCGTAAGATTTTTCAGCTGCTTTTGCTGTGAGTCCCACCAGTGTCTCACTCCAGTCTCCTCCTCAACCCTTGACTGCAGTGGAAACCGAGGTGCTCTTCGATATATTCTAACTCCTAAATTTGCTCCCCAGGGAAACTTTCAAGCCAAGCAGGAGAGCAACTCCAGGTTTAGGAACTAGCTTCTAGGTTGTTGTCAAAACACACGTCTCTCCCTTCCTCCTCAGCTGAGGATTTCTGTAGCTTACATATTTTCCAGGAAGTTTGGTTTCCAATTTGAGCTACCTGGATTGCTTCATAAGCATCTACTATATCCCCTGAGGTCACTGTGTGTGTATTTGCTCTTTCGGTTTTGCAGTGCAGAGAAGCTGAACTCCAGAGAGTGTAAGATTAGCACTTCCCTAAACTGAATGTCTAGGATACAACTTAAACACGCTGCTTTTGCAGGAGAAACAAACAGAGAAGTCCTTAAGATGAGTTGTTTTCTCTCTGTGCTGTCCATCTAGCCTAGGATTGCTCTCAGGGCTGTAGGCACAGCAAGGCAATTCATCATGCAAAATTAGTCATGTGCTTCATTTAAACAAACATGTATGTACTTTATCTTCTACAGGGTTTAACTCTTACTAGCAGGAGCTGGTAGACACCTTTGCTGGACTTCAGAGTAAAGCCAAATAAATGGAATCTTTTCATTTCTAAACTGGAAAATTTAGAGTAAACCTACTTCTCATTATCGGTCTTGCAACTCCAGATAGATAAGATCACTGAATTCTTTCTTTACTAACTAAATTGATTTTAGCCATATTTCTATTTGGCAGTAAATCTCTGCAAGTCATTCAGACTATGACTAGTATGGAAGACCTAGGGATGCCTTAGCTGTGACATGATACTATATGGAGGCAAGGCTCAAGTACGCAGCATTCTCTTCAACATCCCACTTTCCATATGAATAAAATCAGTATACATGAATTAGATGGGAAAGTGCAGCACAGCCTCTCTCTGGTTTATACAGCAGAAGACTGGGACATTTTGGTACATGGACTACATATCCATTACACAATCTACACAGATTTGGTGTACTTCTCCAGACTTATGAAATCATTCTAACTATATTCACAGCCATATACATCATATGAAAAGCATTTCAGAGAAGTTCATCTAAATTTTCTCTGAATAAAATAAAAAAAATGCAGGCTATTTCTATCTTTAAGGTAAGTGCTTACATATATGGAAAAAAAAAACATGCAAAGATCCAAATCTTCCTTCATTTATACCTATGCAAACACACGGAAATGAAACGAGGGCAGGATTTTCCCAATAAGCTGCAGTTTTAGTTATAACTTCTGATGGTTCGATGGCATGCTGGGGAGTGTTATCCATTGGAGGGTTTGCTAAACTGAACCTGATTTTCTACAGATTGCAAATCAAGGCCAAATCAGTTTTTGCTTTTGTCTGTTTCTGTTGGTAATATTTACAGTTATTTAACATGGCCCTTCAGAAACAAATTACCATTATAAATGGGACTATGGGGAAGTGTTAAAGCATCCTGGACAAGATTATTATTATTAATTATTATTATTATTTTCTCAGCTTTTTACAGACATAATAAAAGGGGCAGACTGCAGACAAGATTTTAATGTTTATAATCATTTAAAAATCTTGTGTCCTTTCTACCTCTAACCACAACAGCAGCAAATAAATTTCAGGAACATTTTCAAAGCTAAAGATGTAGATACATGTTCTTTCTTTCTTTTTTCTTTTTTCTTTTCTTTTCTTTTTTTTTTGAAACATGGGTAAATATGGGTATTTTTGCTGTGATTTGATTAAGAACTAAGATTTATTCTTGCTGATGCAAGTGAGAAAATCCCACTACATTAATTGAGTGGAAAGAAGTGCTTAAAATATATGATTGCCAGCTCAACTTGAGCAGGTAGTTTTTAAAACAAGGGGGTAGAGTAATCTTATGCAGATAAAAATATGCCCCATGACACTATGGGGCAATTTATCATACCTCCAAGGCAGAATTACTCATGGTGTAAATTGTTCTTGATTGAAAGAGGAATTGCAACAGACCCATTCTGTAATGAAGGCAAGTTGTATTGGCTGAAAACCTATGCCAGTGCTTTAGATCTTTACAGCAAAGCTAAATGCAAAGTGGCCATTATATTCAGTGGAAAACCAAACTCAAATGCCACTGCAGCCTCCAGGAGCGTTACCATTGACTTGGGAAGGGAACAAAATGCACTTGTGAATTCACTATAGTGGAAATTATTTGAAAGAGGCAGTTCTAGCTCGACTACCACTCTATGTCTTCATGTGGTCATCAATTTTTTTGCCTGTGAAGTCAGTGGCAGGATCCAGCCAGTTTAAGACAAGGTCAGGCTTTGCTATTTTCACCTCCCTTTTCCTTTATGTCTGGGCGGCACGCTAATTTGTGTCATGTGTGAGGAGCTTCACAACAAAGACTCCTAAGCCTTTTTTTGTTTGTTTCTTGTTAATTGTGGCTTCCTATTTTTTATTGCCACCTCTTTAATCCTGGAAAGATAATGCGCTGATCTCAAATCCTGCTTTGGGGTGGCAGCTAATTGCATGCTTGGTCAAACACTGGACTTCCTTCCTTATAATGTTTGTCTCAAGCGCTACACAAAAGCAATTTGTGGTGGGTTTTACTAGTCAAATGTATGTAATATTATGTATTATGAGAATGCTATTAAAGCAAAGACATTTGTTGTGCTCCAGCCAAACATAAAGAACTCTTTTCCCTTGCATAAAGAGCCCTCAAAGTTAAAACTTCCTGCCTCTTTGAGCTTCCAGCAGTGCCCTGATCTTAATGAACTGGGAAAGGCTATTTTTCTCATTTCAGGAAGAAACTGTAGATATTTTCCGTTCCTGTGAGTTAGGGCAGGACAAGGTGTGGCTGCTCCATGTGTGAACATCTCTGAGATAATTGCAGCTAACTCATTTGAGTAGTGCATGCAGGACAGGACAGAAAAAAGCCCAGATTGTCAAGTGCACCAGAAGAGACAAGGATTAACTCTGCTAACTCCTTGATGTTAGCAATGCCTGCAGAAGCCAGTTTCAAGCTGAACATGCTGCGTTTTGCCTTTGCCTTTTCTGGGCTCCTCTCTTACCTTTTCATCTCTTTCAGGCACAGCCTCTGGTTCTTCCATATCCTGATCCAAACCATGCAAGAACTCTAATGCCACAGGTACAATGGCAGAAGCAAGCGTTCATTCCCAACCAGGAATTGCTTAGAAAATGAGTCTGTTTTCTGAACTGGGGAATTCCTTAGCTGTTCCAGCCTGGCCTTATGCTTTCTTCTCCCTCTGTGCCCCCCTAGGACCATGTCTCTTCTTACTTCCTTCTTCCTATCCCAAACTTTCCTTCAAGATATTTCTGCAGTTAATGGTTCAACATTTCCTCTCATATTTTTGTTCTGGTGATGTTATAATGAGACCTATTTGAAATGGTGACTGGAACACATTCCAGTGACTGGAACACATTTAAATCAGATCTGGAAATCTCATGACAGAAACCTCAGGCCTCCAGTCACTGAAGAGGTACCAATGAGCTCAAGTTTGTACCTGTAAAATACTCTTGTAGAGCTCTATTATTTACTATATACATAGTGACTAGGACAGGGATTTAGGAGTTCTCACAAGAGCAAAGCCTCAGTGTGTGGTGGGATTAAGAAGGCAAAGAGGATTTTTGATGGCACTGTGAGAGAGAGAGTATGCATCAAAATAATGACCAAATTCAAACAGTTTTCATATGTAGGGATCAAAGTGAACTCCTTAATGCTTTACCTGAACAACACTTGTGCCAAAATGCCATTTATCTCCTCAGGGCCACAGACACAGAGCGAGACAGCATTGCACCCTGCAGCAGTGATGCAGGTTTGGCGTGGTGGGCGCACAGCCATTGACTCTATCATTGGCTGCATCTGCAATGAAAACATTGCCCATTGCAGAGGGCAATCTCTGTTCCAGGGTGACCACTCCAGGAAGTGCCTTTCTATAGTGCTTGGTATTGTCTTGGTATTGCCTTCTCTTGAAGACTGATGTGACCTTATCCACGTTTTCACAGGGGTGAGCCATCTCAGAGCCGTGCCTAGGGGAGCTCAATGCTGGACGAAGCAGGCATCTCCCCATGTCCCAGGTTTGCTTTTCAACAATGCTAATGGGTCAGTGTCCCTTACATCTTAAGGCTGGCTCGTGTCCAAATTGAAGAAAGTTTGGACAGAGCAAGCTTGGGTTCGGGAAGAAACTCTCTGTTTGCTCACCTCCCACGACAGCGTTCCTCAGACACCAGGAGATACGTATTGCTGAGTCCCCTTTTGTTTTGGATTGTGTTCGAGATAGGTAACATGAGAAATGTTCACAGACCCATCTTTCTCTGCAAACAGCACAAGTCTTGAGTGGAAATATGATGCATTTCGCTCATCACTCAGGCTTTTAAACAAGTGTAAAATGATGATTTTGAAACATTTTTTTTTTCCCTCCTACTTCGCCTTGACCTGAATTTAGGAAACTGACAGATTCTTTCCACCCCCCTGTCCTCTTCAAGAAAAAAAAAGTTTTGGATTTCAGCAAGTTTGATGTTAGTCTGCTTAAAAGATACAGTTGCAATGAATATCTTGTTGATGACATCCAGCGACAACTGAAGTTAATACGGTTTGTAAAAGTCGCTTGCTTCAATTGACTTACTGAAAAAGCACAAGGGCTGTCAGTTTCATTAATGCAAAAATGTAGGAAAAGCCCTGTTCTCTTTCCTTTCTTCCTTTCTTTTTGAAGTTGCAAATATGTTACGAATAAACAGATTTGATATTTGACATGAAGAACCTCTGTACCAGATGTCTGACATAATTTATAAATTACTGTGCTTGCATAAAGTGCGTTATTGCTATGTGACTTTATTCTGTTGTAATGACTGGGTATGACTCTTTGAGGAAGAGGGAACAGAATAAATCACCAATAACTAGATAATGGCTTCTAAAACACAGATATAAGAGATAAAGATGCTCTGCAATGCAGGCAAAGATTCATTTCTATAGTGAAACATTCTGAATGTCCATTTTAAGGGCATGTCTTGACAAAATTTTAAGGCATTTAATTTTGTTAGTGCTTTGAAATTGTGCTTTCTAGGGAAGACAACTCATGAGAGGCCACCTTATCCCCTGTTCTGTTAAGTGAGCATATTTTATTGTTGCACTAAGCCTTTCACAAGGATGAGAAACAATGTCTTTAAGGCTGAAGATTTCATCCATGACAATTAGGATTCCTTTTTTCCAGTGACTGCATTTTCACCTTCAAATCCTAAAGGTCACAGGGAGGTAATGTTTTCATTAAAACATACCTGCTAAGGTGACCTAAGCCTTAACATAAACAAAGTCTTTCAAATGCAGACACCTGAAATGCCTGGGTTTTCAATCCTGGCTCCAGTGTTTGAATCTCAAAGGTGAAGAAGGCATCCAGATTCCTTTGAAGTCCAGTTTTCTAACCCTAAACTACTTACTTGAGGTACATTTCCATTTGAAAACAATTATTCACGCATGTGAAAATTACATATTTAGCAAACTTTAAGTATGTGATTTTACATGTATATGTGTATTTCCAGTTGATAAAGGAAAATATTTTCTAACCAAAGAAAAAGTTAGCCCAGCTTTTATCTTGTTAATATACAAGTATATATTTTAGTTTACATTTTTACGAAGTTAGATAATATAAGCTTTCTATCAATTACTTAGTGTCTAAAGTCTGAAGGAAGATCTAATAGTTTGAGAGGGAAAAAATCATGCAATATAAATCTACTGCTTATTCCTGGGAATCAACTGATGAAGGCAAAATTGCATCAAGTTTTTAGGGCTCACAATCATCAGACTACATGGAAAAATTATGCAGATTGAGAATCTGTCCCAGATCGCACTAATTTCTGCAAGGGTGACGCAGTAGCAAGATCTGTGTATTTTAATATTATGAAAACCTACATGGCTCAGCAGAGGTATCATCTTATGCTCCTGGTTGACCCACAGTCATTTCATATCGTGCTTCCTTCAAACCCCCCAGGGAGTCAGCTTCCAGATTTATGTTCCTTCTGTTTGCACAAGGAAGTGGAATAAGCCTAACTTTAGGAATCTTCTGTCCCCACATCCTCAGGACCCTGCCTCTAGCAAATTCTATTTTGTCTTTAATTATTCCAGATATTTTGGCTCTAAAATGTAACTTTTATGTGTGCATATTCTTTTCTTGTCTCCAGTAGATGGGAAAGTGCAAGAACACTCATATTCTGCAGTTGTCCAGTTGAGTGCAGGCAGCAAGAGAAAGCAGGATTCAGTGCTCATTTGTAGATGTGTCACATTCCAAAAATGTTACAAACCAGTAAAAATAGTAGTTTTCAAGAGAAATATAAACTGCTGTAGCTGCACTGGTTAACACTTCTCTAATATATGAGGAATTATTTATGATTTTTTTTTCTCCAGCTTATATCCAATCTGCTGTCTGTTTTCTATATTAGACAAATAAACAGGAATAAAGTATGCCACAACTGGAAAGTCTGTGGTCTGATGGCAAAGGGCACTGGGTTTTAGTTGACAGGGGTGGCTCTGATGTCGGATCACTGCTTTGAAGGCAGAATAAATAGGATCCAGTGTAAGTAAGATTGCCAACTTGTGTCTGCACATCAGGTGTGTAATTACAGAATGGTTAAGGTTGGGAGAGACCTCTAGAAATCATCTGGTCTGATCCTCCTGCTCAAGCAGGGACACCTAGAGCATGTAGCACAGGGTCGCATTCAGGCAGGTTTTGAAGATCTCCAGAGAAGGAGACTCTACAACCTCTCTGGGCAGCCTGTTCCAGTTCTCTGTCATCCTCACAGGAATGTAGTTCTTCCTCACATGGAGATGGACCTCCCTGTGTTTCAATTTGTACCAATGACCCCTTGTCCTGTCACTGGCCGCTACCAAGAAGAGTTTGGCCCCATCTTCCCTACATTCTTCCCTCAGGTACTTATACATATTGATCAGATCTCCTCTCAATCTTCCCTAGGCTAAACAGGCCCAGCTCACTAAGTCTTTCCTCATAAGATAGATGCTCCAGTCCCTTAAAAGTCTACTTTGAAAGTCTACGTTGGACCCTCTCTAGAAGCTCCACTTGTACTGGGGAGCCCAGAACTGCACACAATATTCCAGGTGCGGCCTCAACAGAGCCGAGTAGAGGGGGAGGATCCCCTCCCTCGACCTACTGGCAACGTTCCTCCTGATGCAGACCAGGATCCCATTGGCCGCCTTGGCCACGAGGGCACATTTCTGACTCATGGTTAACTTGTTGTCAACCAGGACTCCCAAATCCCTCTCCGCAGAGAGGATCAGCAGGTCAACCCCTAATCCGTACTGGTGCCAGGGGTTATCCCTCCCCAGGGGCAGGACCCTGCATTTGTCATTGTTGAACCTCATGATGTTCCTCTTTGCCCAACTCTCCAACCTGTCTAGGTCCCTCTGAATGGCAGCACAGCCCTCTGGAGTGTCAGCCACTCCACTCACTTTTGTATCATCTGCAATCTTGCAGAGAGTGCACTCTGGGCCCTTGTCCATTGATGAACTAGTTGAAGAGCACAGGGTCCAGTACTGACCCCTGTGGGACACCACTGGCCACAGCCTCCAACTAGACTTGGCCCCATTTATCACCACGCTCTGGGCTCTGCCATCCAGCCAGTAATTGACCAAACTTCTTCAAATAATGTCTAAGATGGGTACTTGCTGGTGAGAAGAACCTTTGAAGAAGCCCAGAGAGACTGACTCATAGCTGAGTGTGAGTCCTGAAGCTCAGGGTCTTTGTTGGGTAAAGCATTTCCCTGCTGGCCTTCAAAAATACTTGTCTCCTTCCATGCCTTGTACAAGAAAGCTGGTTAAGGTGGGCATAACCTAATCTAAGCTTGTTACTTGGAGTTATCTAGGCAAGTGAAGTGGAGAAATACTGCAGGTCACTGAGGGCTGTAAGGAGAAGCGCAACAGCAATCTGGGGTTGTGTTCTTCAAAATCAGGAGGAATGTTCTCATAAAATGTGTAGTTTCTTCTTGTCAACTGCATCAGATGTGACAGTCAGATGGTAATCAGCTTCTCCAGTTCACATTTTAAAACTGCTGTTCTTCAGGATAGCGAATGCTACTGCTTAGTAATAGTGCATTCCTTGCAATGTGGCAGATTCCACTCTTGTTCAGTCAAGTCTGACCTTCAAGAGCAGCAAAGACACTCAATAATAATAACTGACTAGTGATAAATTAAATCGTAAAAGTATAACTGGACCTATCACTGACCCAGACCTTTATGCAAAGCATAAAAACAAGTGAAATATTTATCACACATTAAGCAAAGTAAAGATTTAAGGAAATAACTGTGCAGAACTGTTAGTCTCAAGAAGAACTGACTTGTGGCCCTGTCCTGCAGACATTTACGATTGTCTTTATGTGTATGCTCATTCTGCAGTATAAAAAGGAGTTGTCCATGTGTGCAATGCTGCATGTTGGCAAATCCATGCAGGAATTAGGTCTAATCAAGAAAATCAGATTTGAAAAAAACACAGTTTCAAGGAAAGTAATCTCACAATGTGAATCTGTGAATAGCAAAATAGTTACTTAGGCAAAGAGCAAGTGTGTGACAAGCATGGCAAAAACAGGCTACAGCAAAGTGAAAATGTCTTGGATCTTGACCCAATGTTAGCAGAAGTCTTTGGACATCAGTACACTTTATACAAGATCCATCAGCAGTCTGACTGACCTCAACTCCAGCTCCTGAAAGCTATGTGAAGGAAATAAATGGGTATCATGGACATGGCAGGTATGCCTTTCAACAGGTAACAGATTTCTGTGGTGGTCAGTGGAGTTACATCAGTCACCCCAGAGCCACGTGGGGCTCCGATATTAACTGCTAATAGGAGATTTCTTATGCTGGGCGAGGTGGGAAACAGCAGGATTTTGTGCTGGGATACTCGGTCCTGGCTGTTCAATTCTATTTCCCCAGAGAGTGAGAGAGAGGGCGAATAAGGTGAGAAGTTTTAATCGCTCCACTTAATCCTCTGCTACATGATGCTTAGATAGGACAAAGATGTAAGAACATGATTACCTTGGTGTAGACTTAAATTTATCTATTTTGTGCAGCTTTGTAAGCAGATGCTGACCTGGGAGACCATTCAGAAATTGTTCGTACGTAGCTCTGAGCTAGCTCAGATTTGAAAGCTAAGGTTCATATATATTCGACAGAAACTATTTGTTTAAAAGAGGAACCTTCGTCCATAAAATGGCTGCTCATATTTATTTTGATTTGATTTTCTTGTAGCTTTTCATGTTCTGTTGCAGGGGGAACAACGCTTCGCTAGGGTCTTTCCTTATATGTTTCCTACATTTCACGCTTACAGTCTCAAAGGCCCTGAAAACAGATGTCTGCTTTTCAAAGCAGGTTTCAGCTTTTGGAAATGCCAGACATTTTACAGTAGAAAATACAAAACAAAAACAAAGCCAGTGACTTCTGATGTCTTCTGTTTCCTTATCACCCTTTGTTATGCTTGTTAATCAGGGTAACTGGGAGCATTTTAAACATTCATAATGTATACATTTCTCCCCCCCATAAACATCTGTTTATTTTACAACAACATGAAACTAGTGGAAAAAAAATAATAATACTTTTTTTTTTTTCAAAGTGAAGAAGTAAACATGCAGCTTTCACATTTGCTACATCAAATGGATGCTGTTTATTTAATTGCCTCAGGCAGGAGGCCTCATCAAAAGAGAATTTCTTTTATGGCCTAAGGTGCTGAACTATTTTTAATAAGAACAATGCTTAAGGAAAAGAAAATTCCTAAAAAACCTCTTCAATCAGTTGGAGAGGGGAGAAGGGAAATCCCCTCTTGTGGTAAAGAAAGGTAACAAGCCACCTCTCCACAATAAAACCAGCTTGGGCTGTCTGAATTTTCCTGAGCCCAAGGAGAGAGCGAAGATGTGTTACTAACCATCATCTCACCCAAAAGTACAAAAGTAAACGTGAAAATATGTCACAAGGATTGTGGGCCAAAAAGGTCCTGTTTCTCCCATTGCTAGGAGCAGAGGTGTGAGGAGTGGCTCTCAATACCTACACTGGAGAAGCCTCCAGGTGATGTCCAACCTCTTGTTTTTCTCCAGAACTTTGTGTCAGTTTTGCTCAATAATGTATGCCCAGGGGTTCAAATCTCAAGAGAAAGAAAGAAATACTAAAAATATGAATTGTGGAATGCTATTTATTGGTGTCTCAGACTCTGAAACTGAGGGCTGTGCACGCAAGTGTGCAATGAGTGAAACAAAGAGGTGTTGCCTTGGTGAAAATCACCCGTGAGAAAGCCCTGGCCTCAATTTCTATCCTTATTCAGTTTACTTATACGCGCTTTCATAAGCCAACTTATATATATTTAGCCCAAGGTCATCCCTTTTTTTTTTTTTTCAAACTCCTTGCCAACAACATGAAAGGTAGAAATTAATATCAGCTGAATGAAAACTGATGTAAACAATTTGAGAATCCAGGAATATTGAGCCAATCATCATGTATCACAAGACTAATGATAAAAATAACATAAGAATATTTAATTTGTATATTTTTAGACTTAATCTTTAAGTTTCAGCTATGATATATTTGTCATTTTATTTTGATCCTCAGTGTCAGCAATTTATTATGACTGCAAAACCAGGAATGATGACTAATTCTGCACAGACAGATGAGAAATACACCATTTGAATGTGCATCAAAGCAAGTATTGTAAAAATGATAGAATTTGAAATTTTAAAATTTCTTTTAGACTATTGTTTTTTTGTTTAGATACCAAAAATACTGTGGAAACTATAAGTAGAAATGTTAAGTAATAGATCTGTTGGGATTTATTTTATTTAATCTTCAGATTCTGTGATATCTCAAATGGTCTTTTAATCACAATGAAAACTTCACCTTACAATGACATTTCCCAGAAAGTGTTTTGTTTTTCTTCTGTGTACAAAATTCTTAAAATAAACAGATATAGTCTGCCTTGTAATCTATCTCTTTGGTGAGAAAATGCACTCTTGCTGTCTTGCCTAACAAATAATAGCCAAAATGTTAATTTGAAAAGATAAAGCAAGACACTGAAATGCTCATTTGGGTCAAAAAGAGTTTATTTCCCAGGGCATAGAGGGAATCCCAGCTGAATTGGTTGCTGCAGTGACACAAGAAACATGCAAACCATTCTCTTGATTAGAATCTGGGAGAGAGAGATAAAACATTTATCTGTGTGAATGAGAGCTATTTGATGGACTATTATATGACACTTTTTTAATGTTTGCTTAAATCTCACAACTTCTGTTGCAGCTTTGTCACTGAAAAAATTAATAATCTCACCTTTCAAGGAAGGCTTTCTGGCAAACAAAACTGATATGAGCAAATATGTAAATAGCATTAGTATTTTGCTTCAAATACACATGCAGAGACGTGCATGTGTTTGGGTAAATATTTAGGTATCATTACACATTGTTGCATGCAAATTTGTCCACATGTGTTTATGTGTGTTTGTGTTCCACACACCCTCTAGCAGGTACTACTAGGTTTTCAAGTACTCACATGTGATCATGAGCTGACACAACTGTACAAATAGACATTACTACATGAACCTGTGGCCACCGTATGGGATGCAAATACATATTTGCTATATGCATATATAAACATAAATATCTGTGTGCATACATTCAACCTTATCTGTATATATTCATACATACATAACCAGACTGACATGCAGTAGTACTCGGAGACATATAATGCTGTAGATATTCATATAGCACATAACTGTGTATGTGCATAACATACCATATGCATAAACATGGCGTATGCATAAGCATGCATATGTATTATGTAAGCATATTGTGGGCATAGGCGAACACATGTGTGGATATATATGTATATCCATATATATGTACATATACAAAAAACATAAGTTTAAACAAATTTTGACATCTTTAATAACCATTTAATGCTTTTCTGGTACAACAGGCTCCAATGAGACAACATGAGGATCTGATGTAATTCAGCTATACTCCTGGTGTGCCTTCAGAGTGGTCACCATTTCATAGGGATAGATGGTCTGAAAGTCTAGTAGATGCTTACAAATGAGAGAGCAGGGGTGACAGAGGAACACAACTGTGATAGGGACAGAGTGAAATACAGCTGACCCCTTAATCGAATCTCCCAGATTGCTATATTTGTTTAAGGTCTCAGCTTGGATAAAAGTTTCTGCCTCATCTCCTGAAGTTCCTTCAACCACTTCCCATACTGCACAGCTATAATTCACTCCCACTCATTCCATAGTGAGTTGTGGAAAGGCCTACAGGGAAAGATGCTTGCTTCAGAGGGCTTCATAAATTCTATCAAAAGAGAACAATCTTCCCAGAGACTAACTTAACCTTTGTTTTCCTTTAAAACATAAAACCAAGGGAATTTCCCACACAAAGGAAAGCTGTCAGAGGTAAAGTTGCATATGGTCATATCCTGGGTACTCCTTTGCTGAGCATCCATCAAACCAGAGTTAACACTACAAGCAACTTTGAAGCGTGTGTATTTTGCAAAATATCATAACCAAATACACCTGCAGGCTTTTCCTCTCCATTCATTCTTCCCCAAACTAGAGTTCATATCTTGCTCTTCAATAATGACTTTCAGTACAAAATTAAAAAATGTACTAAGCTCTTTCTAGTGTGGATTTTCCTGAGTTTTAATAGCTGCACCATGGTAGGCCTAGAACATGGTCCTTGATCTGGTCTAAGCTGATTCTCCCTCAGTTCAGCTGGGAGTGATAGTGGCTTCCCAGTACAGTTTACTATAAGCCCAAAGCTACTTTAGACTACATCAAGAAGAACATTTTTACTTCCCAAAAGAGAATCTGACTCCAGAATTTTTGGATTTATGTGAAACTGGTAACATTGCTTTTCTGTCTTACTGTCCTCTGCCTCACCAGTTTTCCAGATACTGTTTTTCCCACAGACGATAGGTTGAGTGCTTATACTTCTCTTTCATAGTCTTGCAGTAAGATGATTTAATCTACCAGATAAGACCACCATGCTGTGGCACCCAGATATTTAATCCTCATTTTGTTCTTCTGTTTCTGCAGTTAGGAGGGTAGCCACCAGATAAGGGGCGTGGTGGACAACTGGTTTTGGTGGGGCTTCAGCTGTTGTAGTTAAATGGAAGACAGATGAGAAGGACTTAGAATACATTCATGTTCTACGTATCCATCAATAGCTCTGTCTGAGATAAGTCTCCAGGATGGTCAGTGGAGGAAAATAATCACTTTTAGCACATAGTTCATCTTATTGTAAAAAAAAAAAAAAACATGTAGATTCCCAGAGGAATCATAGCTGTTGGCTATCAGGTGGCCTCCGGATGATTAGACAGGGTGTAAAAATAGGTCAAGTAAACTTACTCCCCATCACTTGATCTCTGTGTTGGAGTCTTATAGCTTGCCTATGAGGTGCAATGAAGAGACCAGCTAGGGAGCTGAAACATTTTAACTAACAACAATTCGCCTGCATAAGATTGTACACTTTTGTCCCAGGTACTCTGAAATTTCTTGGAAATGAAAATCTTTTTCTGCCTGAGCTTTTTCTGTTTTTGTCTGACATGTGGATCTCTTTAATCTATGTATATATATGGTTGAGCCAAAACCCAAGTTAACAGGAAAATGAACCAGAGCTGAACTAACAGACGTTACCCATGTCTACATTAAGCCATGCATTACAATTAAATCCACCTCTCTGCACCTGAGTCTATTCACTACATCAAAGCTAGGCCACTAAAAATACTTATTTCACAGTAATTCAGCTATTAGTTGGCATTTTCCTTTCCTATTTACTCCATCCCAGACCTCTTAGTGTCCTCCTGGAGTGATTTATCATGACTGGTGAAAACTCCCATGTAGCTAGTAGTGCAGAGGAGCTGGAAAGTGTGAAGGCTGTTTGGAAGGACTCATTGTCTGATTTATGTTATACCAAAAACTTCAACCTTGTTAACAGATTTCTTCATACACAGGCAAAGCAGGCACTGCTGCCAGATTAGGCGGTAATAAAGATTAAGCAGGATTTCTTCAAATCATAATGTCAGTGATTTTTTTGACTTATTCTTGGCCTATTTCTATTGAAGGATAGGTGAAAAGAGACTAGTAACTGCTGGAAAGATTGTTTTTGATTTGATGAGTGTGCATCAAGCTATTTCAGGGGAAATTTACCTGAGCAGCACTAAATCTTAAAATATGCTGGATATCAAAAACACAAATCTTGTTTTGCTTTGTCTTTCAACTGGAACACAAGCAGATATAAAATTATTGTTATTATTTTTTTATGTTGGAACATTTCTCTTATTTCATAGGAAGAAAAAAATCTAATCCTTTTATTTTTAATATTGCTACCTCTCCTATCCAAACTACAGGTAGAGAGTATGAGTATTTGGCTTTTGCAGAATGTGGAGACATGTAGTTTGGAGTAAGTGATGAAAATAGGAAGGACTTTAATTCAAGTGCTTTCAAATGCGTTTGGGTCTTTCACCCAAAACTCTTTCACTCTGCATGAGACATCCCAGTGCAAGAGGAATCTGTGTAAAACGACAAAAATGAATCTATAGTGGACTGTCACAGAGTTTTGAAATTGGTTGCAGAGTCAGTGAGTGAGCAGGCTGAGATTAGAGCTGGCCAGTACTCATAGTTCCCCTTCTTGGGGGAATTCCAGCCTCGGGAAACTCGCCTTTGTTCTGAATCACAACAAAACATTCTTCTTTTCTTTCAGAGTTTTCCATAAACTTGAATGAAATAGTGATAAAGGACGTTTGCAGGCCAATCAAAGCATTTAATGTCAGTTTTGATTTGCCTTCTTTTTTAAAAAAATAATTATAATATCAAATAAATGCACTTTAAAATTATTTTGAAACAAAATTATCACATTTTAATACTGAATTTTTTGATACTAAGCTGAATTTTTATTCTTTTTATTTTCTTCTGCCTGAAGTAATTGCAACTTGATATTATTGCATTAAAAGTGTTGTTGTTGTTGTTATTTTTTCTGATGAAAGCACTTTGTGATATGGGAAAAAACTGGCAGAGTGGAGGATTTTCTAACTAACTTCAGTTCTGCCAATGGAAAGCAAAGACTCATGGGTCTCTGCAGGAGGGTAGTTTCAAAAGTGTTTATTTAAACTGGACTTATTGCCTAGAAAGTATCATTAAAAAAGCACAAAGGATTTATCTTTTTTAAAATATTTTTTTAAAAGTTATTTTAAGTAGCTGTTGCATCACTTTGATTGAAGATTTGCTTTCTAATCACACATCTCTGGCTTGCTTTGGTAGGGCGTGGATGGTACTAGCTTTTCTATTTATTAATCTGATAAAGGGAGAGTTGCTTGTGCAGTTTCATCTGTACTCTAGAAAGCTAAAATATAGTGTTAATACCTGCACAGAATTCTGCTACTGATTTCAACAAGGTAGGTACAGAGGAACTGCAGCTCTCCAGCTTTGCTCTGATGTAAAATGAAAGTCAGCATCACCTGAAGGATGCTGAAGGTGTTATTACAACACCAGCTTACCTGCCCTTGACATAGCAGTGATGGGAAGAACAGTTCCAGACAACCCAAATATCCAGCAGTGAGAATCAAACCCCAATATATGTACATAGTTTTGGAAAAACTATTTGTGACACTATTTGTGTCAATGATGTACTGGAGCCAGTTGTTTCATCATGAATAATGATTATTAATGTCCTTTTTTTTTTTTTTTTCTTTTGGCTCATCTCAGAGAGAGAATATAGAGATAACCGTCAGAGAGCCCAGAATGAGAAGTTTTCAGGTCTGGGCTAGTAAGCAAAAGCACCATGTTTCCAAGAGGGCTGATTCTGTGAAAGTCACATATCCTGGAGGAGGAATCAGAACTTATTTTTAACCCCAAATGTGCCTGGAAACTTCCTGCCTCCCTGACGCTGCCAGGAGCAGATCCAGGAGAAGGTCCCGATATGTTAAATGCAATCCAAGTGTCCTGTGAGAGTCATTGCCTTTCCCGGTGCCCTTGCAGTCTACACAGTGGGGAGTAAAGGCAATATTACTGTCCCTGAAGCAGAGATGCAACCAGAATTCAGATCTTTCTTACAATTTTTGTATTTCTTTCGAAGCTCCATAGACCTCTTTGCCTGTTATTTAAGCTTAGTAGATGGTTTGTCACATTGGGATCTCGAACAGGCTTGTGTTTGTATTGCACAGATCCTGGCTTGCCTCCTGCCTCAGTTTCACTGTCCACAGTGGGAGGAATTATTCAGGTTTTATTCACTGAAATGCTATATAAGATCAGGATATGTCTACAATCATTACTCACAGTTTGGGATTACTCAAATGGTAATTTTTTTTCCTGATCAGATGCCTATCATTCTTTTGATGAAAAGAATAAGAATGAATAACAGAAAGGACGATAATACTGATAGTGAATGGCAAGTACTTTTCTTCTCTGAATTCTTTTCCATGTAAGATGGAAGTAGGAGAAATGACTGAGCGAAAAACAGCCTTTCTAAAAATGCTCATGTGAACTATAGCCACTTATTGCAAATAGTCATGAGTGGTGAATTAAAAATGCTCTCCAGATTTTGATCTCAGTTTAGCTGGTTTTGCTCGGGCACAAGTCCATTGGCTTTTTCACCCATGCAAGTAAGACACAAATCAGGCTGTCATACATATGCATGTCAGATAAAAGTGTGTGGGGTTATATCCATATTAGTCATGCGATAACAGGACAGATACATGTGAGGGGGAAACAGTCTGTTAGCAAATTATCTCAGAAAAGGCTATTTGTCTTCCTTGGGATTTGTGCCACTGTTTTAAATAAATCTACATTCCTGACTTATGTCATGAAGACTTAATCCAGCTCAGTCAGCAAAGGGATCTGGGCAGCAATAAATTGGCTGGAGAAGCAAAAAGCTTCAGAAGGCTCCTGCATTTTCCCCACTGCGGGTCCAAGGTTTTGTTCTCGGGGTAGGCCAAGTTGTTGAGGGATGAACTGGGAAGAAGGTAGAAAACTCTCTAGGTGAGCAGAGCTCTGTCTGGGCTGTAGGTATGATGTGAGGTCTGGATTCCCTTCATAATCAGAAGGCAAATATTGAGCTATCAGTACTGTATCTCACCCCACGCATAAACAGAGGTCCAAGGTAGGCCATGCTTTTGCACAATCTACTCCTGTATTGACTATGAAGGGTGTTGAGGGTGACTAGCTTGGGTGCATTAATCTTGTTGAATGCAAAAAGAAAAAGAAAGACTTGGATGATGAGTCAGAGCTCACCATTCCTGCCCATATCCAGGCTGTCAATCTTTGCAAATGCCAAGTACAAAACCACATTGTTTTACTTGCTCCTAACTAAATGGCAGTGGCAGGATAACATGTCTGAGCCCTCTGCACCTCAGGCCCCTTCTGTGTGACATGCAGAGCATCAACACAGCAGAAACAGCTGGAATTCAAGCTCTCATTTGGCTTTGCTTAAACCGTTACTAATTTGCACTGAAGTGCACTAGAAACTCTTACATATTCCATGACTCAGCAGCCAGCACATCAGCCCCTAGCTAAAAGCAGTAACAAGCAGTAACTCCTTAACATCTTCAGCCAAGAGAATGAAGCTGGCCTGTCTACACCCTGGATTAATCAAGCACAGATTTATAGGGAGTGGTTAGGAGAGAAAGGGAGTGCGTTGGCCCTAGAGCTGGACTGCATCTGTCCATGCTCACAACCTCGCTTTAGACTAGCAGCTCCTTTAGATTCAGAGCTGTTTCTTGGACCAGCCTCTGTCATATAGGTATTTACAAAATAAGTTTATGATCATTGGGTCATGCTGTCCAGCTATCCAGTGTTATGGGCATCCTGACCCTAGCGGAACCATAGACTGAGGGATAAAGCTCTGTTCAACTCTTAATTCTGTTCACTGAACTGTGAAGTTTATTATTATTTTTTTTAGTGGCGTGACCTCTGTGCACTTGCTAATCCCTCTTCCACTGCTCTGTAGCTTCTTTCTTGCCCATCATCGTCTGGGCTAATATCCAGGACGATGCTTGGATTTCCCAAGCTGCAAGCGGTGCAGCTGTGGAATTCACAGCAAGCGTTTTCAGGAGTCAGCAGGACCACAGCGAGGGGATCTCCCCTCCCTGCGGATATTCACATCATCACATGCGTCCAGGGCCTTCTGGCTGCAGCAGGCTTTCAACATCAGCAGCAAGATTGCTTCTCGGTCTTGGGGCAAGCTGAAATGTGGGAACTGAAAAAAGACTTGAGTCAGTATTTGAAGAAAGGATGTGTCCAAAATTAATGTTTGCATCCTCTAAATCAACATTTTTTTTCCCTCACTGTGACTATTTAGGAAAAAAAAATGCCGTCAGAGGTTATTGTTGGTGGTTTTGTATTCAGGAATATATTATTTGGGTTATGTACTCAGAGTTATGTGTTGGAGACTTTTACTCGAGAACAGCCAGTGCTCTATTGGTGCAGACTTGTAACATGGACTTGCAGACAAGTAGAGTGGGCATCAATCCACAGTGTCCGACTCTTCCGCAAAATCTACACACCAACATGCATTTCCTCCACAAGGTAGCTCACCTCTCTTTCATGAAGAGTTAATTTACTTCACAGTAAGTGAAGCAATTCCAAATGTGAGTAATGAACTGTGGACGTATCTTGACCTTATATAGCATTTCAGTGAATAAAACCTTAAAGCTTTTGTTTAATCTGGAAAAATGGAGGACACTTGGATTGGCCAAACTGGACTGACACATCACCAAGGCTGTAACAAAATTTCAAGCAGCTCAAGATGAATCAAAGAGAAAAAACTTTCCTGGAAAAAAAGTCACCCAGACAGAAGTGAAAGCAAGTGGGTCCCATGTGAAGATGACCCTAAGCAGAAGCCAAATTTCCTAAAAAAAATTCGTGCCCCAAATGCAAAGTCTGGCCATTCCAGTGGTGTTTCAGACCAAGAACAGACTAAACTTCTGTTAGAATATCTGATTAAAACTTCATGGAATATTTGATTATTAGGAAATACTAAAATAATCTTTCTCTTAAAACAGATATACTTTCCTCTAAGAAAGTGCCTTCTTGGTTGTTTCATCTTGGAAAATCTGTCCCTCTTCTAGAAATCAGAATAGATATTTTCCAGAAAATTCTGCTATTTTAACTTCAATTTTCTTGAAATATGACAAAACAGAAGTGATACTAAACTGAACAATGTGAAATAACAGACTAATATATAAACATTTAATTTGGAATTATATCATCTTAAAGGCCAGGAAATCTTAAATGTGTTGGGGAAAAGAATTGATTCAGTCTCCTACATTTCCTGAAAAAACAAACAAACAAAAAAAAACTGATTCTTTTTAGAGGATGCATTTTCTGTGTGTGTGTTTTTTTTTTTTTTTAAATAGTGGGTGCAGTGCTAAAAATGTGTGCAGGATATGAATAATTTTGATAGAAAATACCTGAAGACAAGTAACAGAAAAATGGAAGAGGTCTGCTTATGACATTAGAAAGTTTAGGATGTTATTAGGAAATTGTAAGTGAAGGCCTTCCCTACAACACAGTCAATGGCAAAATTGAAATTAAATATCTTTTAAATATAAGGCACACAACTCACAATATATACTTACCCAGAGCTTTGGTTATAATGTGGCAGGAACTAGCCTATAATTAATATTTTATGGTGATTTCTGTTTAACGAAGATTGTTTCAAGAGCTGTAATCACCGCTACATAAGCAACTTGTCCTTCGACAGCTGGGAAGAAATTAGGACTCAGAGCAGAGGCAAACACGCAAACCGATTTTATTGTCAGAACATAATGTGAAATGAAATTTTGATTCTCATTTCTCCAAACCTTTGCTGCCTTCTTAAAATCTTTTTTTTTCTTTATTTTCTTCCCACTAGTAACATTGGACATGGAGTTTGGACATTTTTGAAGTTTTAGCAGCTGCAAGTCAATCCTGTCTTGAATCTAGATCTTTTGCGTGTGTCTTAGGTCAGCCTGTAGTCTGCATAATAAAACAGAATTGCCTCAATAGAAACAATGACTTCAAAAGTGTTTGGTTTGTACCTTTGTCTGGGGGCAACATCTTTGGAGATTAAGCCATTTCAGGCAAAGAATTGGTCTCTATATAGACCAAAGAAAATCACACTAATATCTGTCCTAGAGGAACAGAAAATAGTAATTCTCATCTCACAGCAGAACAAGGGGAACCAGGTATTCTGCATTCATCTGGAAGATGATAAATAAATCTTCAAAAAAGGATGTCTTAGTGAACTAAGTTTGCCTAATCAAACACTCTAATAAATGAAAATTTCTCTGGAAGTCAGTTAATCAACAGTTTATGATTCCAAATTTGGAAATTAATGGATATTGTCACTTTTAACCAAGCAAAAAAGCTTCACATTCAGATCTGTATTCAAAGGGGCATGCCATCTTTAACGTGCATCTAAGACATTTGTTTCAGTTGCATCCCATTGCAATACATTCTATGAATTAATCATATGATGTTTAAAAGAATCATTGAATCAATTTGTCAGTTATTTTTTTTCTTAGATTTATTTATTTGTTTATGTATTTATTTTTATTAAACTTATCTATTCCTCTTAAGTGAATGATTTTCTTCTTCTAGGACCTGGCAGGAGAAATTTTTAATTCATCATTATTAGGAAACTGCCCACAGTTCAGTATTATTTTATGCAATGTTGCACCTTAGCAGGCTTTGCAGTCTTTGGGACAGTGTTGATGCATGTGGTATTGCAATGGTCTGTATTAAGAAAGCTTTTTTCTTCTGTGAAAGGTCCCTTTACAGTGTTACCATATTTTGTCAGTCTAAGAGCCTAATAGCTGCTTGCACAGAAATAAAAGGCAATATCAACTCATTCCAATCTAGAAATATGAGAATTGAACCCCTGACATCATTGTAAGGATACCAACTCACAGTTCTTTAAAGTCAAAAGGCACATAGTGTCATATTTTTTTGACCTTCTGAATGATACTATATCCTTCTTTGAGCAAACTAGATTGCTTACATTAGGCTCTGACTTTATAACAGATCTTTATAACAGATTTGATTGTTCCAGTAGTGAATTACCCTAATTTGTCCCAAACTGCTCTTATTTAGCTTCTACTTCTACTTCTTGGACCGTGTTATACCCTTGTCTGGTAAAATAACTGTCCCTTTTGTTGTCCATCATGAGATTTCTGGTTGAAGTGTAGCCGTCCTGCTTGCTCAAGTCCAGGCTAAGTGGTTCACAACATTTGGATCAAGAGCTTGATTTGCCCTTTTTGTTATTCATTACTCCTGTGCTCTTTAAATTAGTAGTACATTTTATCAGCACTGACTTAATCATCACCTGCTTTCTTGTGGGTGCAATGTCAAATAATCATTTCAGGCCTACTGTGTTTTAAAGAGATGTTTTTTATTCAATGATCTCTTCCATTTGTCGCTGCATAACAGGCCAAGGGCTTCTCTGCCTCTGCCTCTCATTAGTCTTCTGCTCTCCAAAGCTAAGATATAGGATGATGCAGGTACCATTTCTTTCTTTCCCAAATAAATTAGTACTTAACAAATAATACTGCTCTATAAGGTTTATAGTCCTACCCTAGCAATATTCTCTTAACCTCTAAGGAATCTGGCCCTCATTTGGACTGTTGAATATCCCTTGAAAAAGAAATGCTCCTGCTGTTGAGGAGCAGCACATCTCTCTGCTCTGCCAGTAGCATTCCTTAAAGATAAACTGCCTGATCCTGATGGGAGCATTGCATGAATTAATTCCTCCTTAGCAAGCCACAAGATTTTTTTTTATCTGGAATCTTTGACTTCCTCCACTAATGATGTATTAATTAATGTAAGAAGGGGGATGTTCATCTGAATCTCAACTCCCTGTGGACATAATTCGGATTTCAGGCAGACAAAGTTTTGGCAACAAAAACCATCAACATATTCCTTAGTATAAACCCAACAGGAATAGCATCTCTGGGTGTTGCATGTCCTCAGCAATGCTGAGAGACACCTCTGGCATTTGCAGCTGGTAGATGTTCAAAGCTTGCTGTTTGAAGAGTACAAAAGTCAAGTGCATGGGACCAGTTTTAACTGGAAAAGCATCTTTATATTAAGCCACAAGGTGACTTGGTCACTGGTGACTATGAGGCCACGTCCTTGATGTCTTTGATGGCTCTCCACAAATAGGCCAAAGCTTGCATTCTAAAATCTGATGTTTTCCTGTTATCTAAAAGTTCACATCTGAACATCAGCGTTATTTGAAGCAAGAACAGAACTTTGAAATATAGCACCATAGAAAAACACCTGCCATAAAAGGTAAAATACTTTTCATATTCATGCCATGGTTTCTTTTGCATTCCTTTTGCTAGAGTTTTTTTTTCTGAACTCCTTAGAATATAAGAATATTGAAAACTTAACTTTAAAATATGCTTCTAAAAATCCTAGCAAAGTATGAATTGATGCTTTAAAAGAAGGCATGCCACATTAGAAACCTCTGTGTATCAGAGATATGGTAACTTAGATTACTTTAGAATATCCTAGGGCAGAAAACCCCTGTGGTTTCTCCAAGTCGGCTGAGGAGATAGAAAGATTACAGCTGTGACAAGAATTCTGTAAAAAACTGTTTTCACTCCTTTATCATCTGGCAAAGTAGTGGTCAACTGCTTAACAGCTTGCTCTGCCCACACACACACACACACACACACACACACACATATATATATATGTATTTGATCAGTTGTTATCTGCAAATTTGCTGAAATAACACAGCACTAAACCTCGAGAATTTGCTAGTTAACTGAGCATAACTGCCTTGCCAGCTAGTGCCTGATGATGCTCCTTGTTTCTGTTTCATCTCTGTATTTAAACAAATGAAAAACACAGCCAGCAGTAACCTATGTTCATGTTCCCATATCATAAATCCCACAGCAGGTTCACAGTCATTGGAAGGAGATTGCTTGAAGGGTCTAGCACTGGAGGCAGCATTTCATGTTTTTCTTCCTGGACTTTTCATTTCAGTCTGGAAAAAAATAGTGAGATATGAAATAAAACTTCTTTTGTTGCAGTTCTCATGGCTTCTGCCACTCATTTTTATGTCACTTCAAAAAATCAGAAACAATCCATAAAAGTATCTCTGAAACCCAGATCTATCACATCTCTCGTGTATAGATAGCAACCATTGTGTTTCTTAGCATTTTATACATGTCTAACTCTACTCTTGTGCACAGTCTGAGACAACGGCGTGATCTTAGAGGAACTCTCTACTACCAAATTTAGAACAATACCTTGAGATAAGGGGGACACAGGGGCTGATTTCTACTATAACTACTTTGATAGTGTTATGTGATCTGTTGAAATCTGAACACCAGTGCAGGCTCCGTTGAGAAGAGGTCACTACTGGTGGCTTACATTTTTATAGAGATCCACAAAATGCATTTTCAGTAGCTTTTCCTCTTGCTTTTCTTTGCCCCGCATGCGAGTTCCAAATGGGAGGTCAGGTCAAACTCCTGGCTGGTGTAATAGCTAATTACACCTCCTATTTGGCTTAGGATGCGGGATGAGGCATAAATTAGGACTTGATAGCTCAGTTGGTGCCACGGCAGGTTATTAGATGTGTGTCAGTGAACAAAGTTCTGATCAAAGCTCGGGGGGAGACGGCCAGAGGTCGTAAAGCATGGCTGGGGCCTAATTGCTGGGCTGTGCACTGAAAGGAAGTTTGTAATGAAAAGCCATTAACTAGCAGCCTTTCCAATCAGTGGAGCAAAGCTATGGATAAATGCTATTTGTTGAGCAGCAGGCTGGCGGGGAAATGAGAGGGGCTGATGCAGAGCCAGCTTTAGGTTGCAGCAGCAAGGGCTCGCCTCATTGCAACTTCAGTCCCAGCAAGCACTTATTCTTAAACAGTTCTCTTAATTTAAACAGGTTGGATTGGTCGGAAGAAGCAATCCTAATCATTATAGAGAAGTTCAGGTGGTTGTAACATGAGCTGGCAGCAACAAAGCTGGTGAGGCAGGAGATGAGTAGGGCAGAGGATTTAGGCAGATACTTCAACATCACATCAAGATGCCTGAATGACAAACATTTTGATTTTTTAAATATCCGCGCCACTTTTATATATGTGTGCTATTCCTAAGAACTAACTATTTAAGTTACAGCATGACACAAGATCTAAAGAGTAGATGCTGAATATTTTTATGACTGTTTGGAAATGGGACCTTGAATACCAGCAGTGATAAATAGGACATAAACGTCCAGCGGCTCCAATCAAACATAGATTATCAGAACTAAAATTGAAACTTCGATGAAGAGAACCTTTCACTCTTTCAACACTTACTTTCAGTTTGGTTTGGGAATAAATGTCACATTTGGAGGAATGAAAAATCTCATAAATGTTCAAGTTAAACCTGTTGAAAACTTTCCTTCTGGGTCACTTTGGCCATAAGTTGCAATAACCTGTGCTGTTACAATGTAAAGGAAATTATCGCATTGGTGAGTCATGCCCTTGGTTTCTTCACAACTCTTTGGCACAACTACATTTCTTATGGATCCACATGCCTAAACACATGAATGCCAAGTTTCTTAAAGCAAGAGTCAAGATCCAAACTGCTAGGCTATGTCACCTAATTTAATCAAAACTGAATACTCTAGGAAAAAAACATTTCTGTATTTTTAGCTTAGAATAAAAGCTTACAAGTATCACAAAAAGGTAATTTAGGAAATAAAGGTCTGAGATGTACAGAAGAAGGGTGATAGATTGTTAAAAGTCATAGGAAAGAGACTCAAACTTTTTATTTATTCAACAGAAAAATATGAGAGGGAAGACTGATGACATAGGTAGACAAAAATTATTTAAGAGAAAAAAAAATCACCCTCCCTCTGTGATATATTTGATGTATTCACTCAGATGAATCTCTCTATCTTTCCTGTCATTTCCTATCCCCATGGACATGAACATTTCATCCCTCCATCCACACACCATCCTAGCAGCTCAACCTCTCTTAGCACTCGTCCAAATCGCCAGAGCAGAGAAACTCCCACCTGGCCAGGAGTCACTTTTCACCCATCACCCTTCCTCTCCCTTGCACCTGGTTCACATTTCCCTGTTTTCTCACCTACCTGTCCTTGGGGCAAGATGTGAAGGTATCATTGACAATGGTAATTATTGTTTAGTATAATGTAATCATCGAAGTATATCACCATACTGTCAATCAAGCCATATCTTTCAAATATACAGTTGATTATTTAAAATCATATAATGCATCTTAAAGACACAAACTCTAATCTGTAGCTTTCTTTTTTTTGGATCAAAAGAACTGCTGTTTCATTTAAATGAATGAATTTAGGAAGAAAAAAAAAACACCGAAACAAAGATTAAAATCTCTTCTGTGGTATTTCACAGGTGACATAGAAAACTAAAGTAACATTTAATAGCTTTCCTAGCTGCTTGCAACCTACTTCCTTTTAAA